>JAHBCN010015397.1:0-21093 GCA_019359885.1 Listronotus oregonensis
ATAATTACCTGAAATTGAATTAAGTCTATGAAATTCAAAGTGTAAAAAGAAGTTTAAAAAAATCGAGAACGTAACTCTGTTTTAAAATG
Source organism: Listronotus oregonensis (assembly GCA_019359885.1). Lineage (NCBI taxonomy): Eukaryota > Metazoa > Arthropoda > Insecta > Coleoptera > Curculionidae > Listronotus > Listronotus oregonensis. The sequence goes on from JAHBCN010015397.1 coordinate 90, forward strand.
TTTTGTAGGAAATCAAATTTGCGTTTTACTGAGATTTCGTGCCAACCCTAATCTCCCACTGGGCCTTTTATTTTGTAGCAACCGTAAAAAAAGAACATGTTAATTTCCTGCTGTAATTTGTGAGGCAAGGTTATTTTTTTGGAGGCATTCCCTACAAATTTATTTTTTTTTACTTAGTGGCAGTGCTAAAAACAGATTACAACCTGTTAGATTATTATTCTAAAGGTGAAAGACATTTTTTGCATTCAATTCCAGTCATTCGAGATTTGCTGGCGTGGGGCAAAAAAGTTGAACTCAAATAATTTCATAGGAATTGCGATTTGAGAGATACCTGTGATAGTCGATTAAATAATAGTCATCCTGTATAAAATTTTTAAAATCCTATTTCGTTTCCTGACTAAATAAGTATTTATATTACCTGAAAGATGTTGAGAAGACTCAACATTTATAAAAGGCCGGTGCTGGCTCCAAATAATATATAATGTAGCATTTTCTGGATAAACACTCGAAAATCTCTTAACTTTTTCATGAAAATTTTTGTTAATAGCACTACAATTTCCTATTTCTTTAGTTTTAGATTTTTTACCTCTGGAATAAAAAACATAAAATTCCACATTTTTTCCATCTTGTACTGCAAATACAGAAGAGTAAAGTTTATGTTTAAAGAGCAGTTCTGCTGCTTTAAAAACTAAATTTTTGTTTGTTAGTAGTACAAAATAGTGAGATAATATATAGTTTATTTTTATTTTTTTAATTTGCTTAATAGACTTATCTAATGTTTCGATTGTGGGAAACATTAAATTAAAGCTATTTGGTGTTTCCTGTGTTTTGTTTAAAAAAACCAATAGTTTGAAAAATGATGTATATTCAGTACTGTACCACGGAATAATTCTAAACATTTCTTTTAAATACGACGAGCTAAAGTTATCGTAGAATACTAAAATGTTAATATTTAAATGGTAATTTATTCTTATAAATTTCCCTAAGCAATTCATAGCACTCTTTTCGAGTCCTTCCCTTGGTACTAAAGTAGCCGCAACTTAAAAATTAAAGGTAAAAAGCACATAATTTTAACCATTTTTTAGTTATGTTAGGAATATACAACTTGATGATAAGTACTACAGAGGGGTTTTACCATATAGTGATAGTCTTTACTTGCAAAAACTAGGTTAAGTATTATTATTATTGAAATCCCAATAATGGAAAATCATTTTCAACTAAAAGCTTTTATGATCTATTCTAATACAAAAATATTAATTTACAAAACACATTGATTACTTTTTGATTGATTTCAGTAACACTGAGAGATACAAAATTAAGAGTTTGCTTAGAAATAAAAGATACTAAGTTCTTTTAACCAGAAAAAAATGACTTTCCAAATCAATTACGATTTTCAAGATGTTAAAAAAAAGTATTAAAATACAGTGTGTAGCTTTATGCGATATTTGACTTTGGCATCAATTTCCGCTTCTATCGAGATGAAAATTACCAAAAAAAATAATTGTCACGTGATTCGCATTATCTGTAAAATTTTATTATTATTTTTTTAAATTTAAAAGTGGGGTTATTTCTGAAAATATCGAAAAAAGTTATGAAAAAAAGTTTTTCTAAATGCAATTTTTAGCCCGTATGCAAAATTTCAGCTGTATAAGACAATTTAGATTTTTTGCCCATTTTTTGTAAATTGCACCGCTTGCAAAATAAGACTCAACGTAACCCACATAAAACTTCTTAGTTTTAAAAATGCATTATTCCAGACACTTTTTTTTAGGTATTAAATGTGTGGTGTTCTACAAAATCCAAATAGGGCTATTAAAGTTTGGTCATATGTGATGCAAGGTATATTTGTTTTTGACCCTGGGTAAAGTAACTTCATAAAATACTTTTTTTTTAAAAGCCTAGTTTGTGTCTAAAAGTAATACACATTTTAATTAAGACAAACAGGTACTCAGTGTCATTAGTAAAGTTTTTATTAAATGGAAAATTAATTTTTGTTTAACTTTACGTAAAGTTTATATAGTTTTAACGATTGAATTTAAAAAACCCTTTATTGAAATTTGTTATGAAGCTATGTTAAAAAATATGTCAAAATAGTATTTTTTTATTTAAGTGCAGTTTCCAAAAAATTAATTGGTACTGTAACTTACGCTGATGCACCAAAAACAAGTTGGCCGTAAAACAAATGATAAAAAAAAAAATCAACAAGCCCTTGCTTTAATAATGACAGACAAATTGCTTTGTGACTTTTAATTAATACTGCATATTAAATAAAAAAAATGTTAGCTTCAAAGGAAAAAATTGAAATTGTATTAATATGTGTTGAAAACACAAGTCATCGTGTATAAGTCTGTCTCAAAGTATACCGTGTTAGCTCTTGCCTTCATTTATGGACTATACCTGCCGACAGCAATAAAACTGCGGATCGGTAGGTATTAAAGGACAGAACATTAGGGACGGACTTTAATAATATAAAGATTTATAATTTATTGCTTATTTAGGTAAGTATAATCTTAAAATTACATTAAGAAATTAAATATATGCAAGTTTTAATAAATTTATAACTGCATTACCTATACATAATTACATTTTTAATCTAAATATCTAAATCTTATTCTGTTTCACTATCAGAGTCATCATTGTGATTAATTACAATAGGGTTTATGTTGTTTTGGATAGAAATGTAAAGTCCTCAATTTTATAATGTGCTGTAGTGAATTTTTCCAGCTCTCAACTGGTATGTTAGTAATTACATTTTTATCAAATTTAAAATGGGACTTAAAGTAGGTGTAACATTTTTTGCTCTGATCTTTGATTTTACTTGGTTCCACAAATGCTCTATGGGGTTAAACATACAGTGATACGGAGGAATAAGACAGTATGCCCAGCCTGTTTAAAATTATCACATACATATTGGGTTTTTTAAATTTCATATGAATTTAGGACTTCCAAAGTTGCGTTTTTGCAACTGGATTCAAAATAAATATCATTTTCTAACAAATATTCCTGGATTTCAGTTTTTGAACTTAATGATGCTGGTGCTTTGTGTAGCAGACGGCTGTGGTAGCTTGCGTTATCCATGGCAATAACACTGTTGTTTGTAATATTTTTTAAAAGATAATTTTACAACTAGTTTTAAAAAGTTCTCACTTGTATCATGATAATTCAAGCTAGAATCCTTAATATTCTTTGTAGACAACAGCAAGCATTTTGGGGACAAATCCGTCTTCTAAACCGCGTGTATTATGGTAACCCCTTTTCCTTTCTTTAAAGGGTTCTTTCGTCTGACAGTTATGAACGGAAAAAACCCCTCCTTTGGATACTGTGTCGTGTGTATCAAAACCTTTTTCCCCTTTTAGGAAAATTTTGGATCTGTTTTTTAACCTATGTCTTTTAATTTCCAAAAATTTAAACTAAAAAACGTAATCTGTGCGATTCCAATACTACTTCCCCTTTTTTTATTTTGCGGTATTTAAACCCCTTTTACAAACAACCTATGGACGGGGGCACGGCTAATATTTATATTGGTTTCGTCTTCGTGGGGGTTTTTTCATCTATCCAAGTTAGGAAAACTCCGCTTTCATAAAGACAATATATTTTCCTTCTTATTAGCTCTTGATCACTATTTTCTATACGGTGAGATTGAAAATCACTACGTTTTTTTTTTTTAATTTTTCCCCTAATAATAATACCCCTATCTTTTATATTGGATTTTTTTTAAAAATAAAAGGGTTTTTTTTTAAAAACCTTTTTAATTAAACCTCTACTGATTAAAGTTTTAACATTTTTCACAACCTGTTTTCCCTAATGACAAATGATTTCGACGCGACATAGTTATATTCTCGTAAAACAACATTTAAAACGCACAGAAAAAGGGTTTTTAACACTGCCACTAAAATATTAGCCAAAACATTTTTTATGCCTAATGGTTAATACTCAAGAAATACCTGGCCCACCCCCCCTTTTGAACAAATGGGTTTACCCAATAACAATAGGTAATAAAATCGTTAAAGGTTTATTGGGGTATGGTCCGTCAAAAGTCATAACGATATACTTTGAGACATACTATAACAGCCAATATTTTTAATGAAAGGCATCCAGTCAAAAATGTGCAACAGTCTACTGTTTGTAAGTAGGATTATGGCGAAATTTAAATTAACTGGATTGGTGGAAAATGTATTTAAAAAACCTTATAATCCTATAAAACATAGTAAAAAAAGGGCCCAAATTTAAAATTTTTCCTAGATGTTGGGGGAAAGGCCAAACTCGTATTAGACATGTTTCTTGCAGAACTGATGTAAAAAAGAAAGGTTTGCATAAAAAAAAATTTTTAAACCTTTAAAAAAATAAATTTATAAATACTCTTGGGGCTTTTTTTTTTACATACTTTTTTGGGTTCTTTTTTTTTTTGGGACCAGGAAAAAAATGTGCCCTTTTCCCTTTTTTCGTTTTTTGGACCAGAGGACACTTTCACTTCAAACAGCGTCGTAAGCTCTCAAAATTTTAAATGGTGGGCTCAAGAAAATCCAAATTTTTTAATAAAATTCAGGGACCAGTATTTTTTTAAACAAATGTATGGCGCGGTGTTTTAAATGATCATGTTGTTGGTCCTTATTTTTTTAGAGGTATATTAAATTCTGAAGAATACCTTCGCTTCGTTAACACCGAGATCCTTGAAATTTTGGACAATATGCCTATTAAAATAAGGCATAATTTGTGGTCGGAGTGTGACGGTGCTTCCATCCATAATATAGGACAGGTTTAAGAACGCCTCTCGGAAATATTTGGGGGCAAAGTAATTGGGCCCCGCTTAATTTTTCCTTGTGGGGCCACCTAAAACAAAAAGTTTACAAACAAAGACCTTTTCGTAGTGTTGATCATTTGGAAACGGTAATTCGAAGCTGCATTTTTTAAATAAAAAGGCCCCTTGTATCCCAAAAAACCATTAAAAAAAGTGTCAAAAAAAAAAAAATATTTGTATTGAACGCAATGGTAGGCAGACAGAAATGTAATTTTAAATTTTAAGTTTTCAATTGTTTTTCATTTAAATTAAAATACGAAAAATATTTTGTAATTAATCAAAAAGGTGGAATTTTAAACGCGTTTAATTATAATATTATGATTTTTTTTATTAGAAAATTTGACTCTTTTCAATTAAATTATCTTCCTAATATTAAAGTAAATTACTTTTAGACACAATCTACGTTTTCAAAAATAGTTATTTTATGAAGCTATCTTATACAGGTTAAAAACAAATAAACTTTGCATCACAGGACCAAATTTCAATGGCTCTATTTGGATTTTGTAGAAAAACAAACATTTGATATGACGCTACTTTAAAGAAAATGTGTCTGGAATAAAGTATTGTCAAAACTTAGAGGTTTTATGTGGGTTGCGTTGAGTCTTATTTTGCAACAGTGATGCAATTTACAAAAAACGGACAAAAATCAAAATTGTCTTATACAGCTGCATTTAGAAAAACTTTTTTGATAACTTTTTTTGATATTTTGAGAAATAATCCCACTTTTGATTTTTTTTTGGAAAAAATTTAAATTTGACAGATAATGCGAATCACGTGACCATTTTTTTTTTTAAATTTTCATCTCGTTGAACAGTTGATGAAAACAAATTTAAAAACATTAATAAAATAAAAATCCCCCAAAAATGCGGGGTTTACTGGTCACACTGTATACCTGTATGATTCTTTGCCCCTACTTACTTAAAGTTAATACAAAAAATTGCTAAATATTGCCTTTTAGTAGTAAAAAGAAGTTATATTTCTTTGTTTTTTTCATACTATATTTTTAAAAACATTGAGCAATGCAGATTTTTTAACTCTTTTTTCAGAATAGCAAAATATTACAAATATTATTGAAAAATATAAACATCTGTCCTAAAATTCATGCGTTTATGTTTATCCACATTTATAAAATAAAATAATTCCTTTTTTTCTTTAAATGTTACCGTTCTATAGGTAAAAGTTTAGAACATATGTTTATAGGGAACTTTTTTTCGTATTTTCATTTAGGAAGTCTCCCTGTTAACAAAATATCCTGTTTACCTAAACATATATTTACCAATAAACCTACGTGTAAAGTACAGGGTTTAAAATAAATTATACTGCACGAAATCTCTATGTTCTTATCGGGCTGCTGTGGCTAGGCTCTTGAAAATTCGCCCATGGACGGTAAAGGCTAATATCTGCAGCATATATTGCGGTTGTCATAACAACACGACGACGCCACGACTTGCTTTGAGATTTTCCGCAGTTTTTTCTTTTAAAGGTTTTTCAGGTATTAATTTCCCCCTTTCGTTAAAAAAATCATTTTTTTTTAAAGCCAGGGGCAAAAAAATTGGGGATATAAGGAAATTGTTTAGGTTTAGAAAAATATATATATATATATATATATATATATATATATATATATATATATATATATATATATATATATATAATAGATAAAATAGGGGGCCCCCTTTAAATTTATCTACATCAAAAAGTGAAAAGTGTTTCTCAACATTTAAATTTATTAAAAGTTTGTTGGGAAATATGATGGGCAAAAAAACATTAAATGCTCATGACATGATCTTTATTTAAAAAGTTATGAATAGTAACATTTTGAACTTTAGCGAAAAGTGATTAAAAAGTTAAATGCTGACAAAAAATAGAAAAATGGACTTTAATTTTTTAAAAAGAGATGGTGTGTATTTGTTTTGCCCAAAAGCCCGCGTTACTTTCAAAACCCCAAAAATTTCTCTGCGCATTCCCCAACACTGGAAAAAACGATCAGCGACTAAGTTTCAGAAAAAAAGCCCCGGCACAGGTGATTAAAGTTGTAATAAGGGGATTATAGCAATAAGTATGACTATGTAAAAATTTAAAAAAAATGAAAGCAATCCCCCGACATTATTTATTGGTTTTTTTTAAAACGCTTTTTTCCTTAACTACCTTCTTGTCAGCAACTAAAGTTTTTTTCATGGGGTGAACATAACTCACAAAACATTTATTTTAACTGTCTGGGAACAAGATTTCTATTATTAAAAAAAAAATATAGGCTATTTAATATTAAGAAACATTTTTTTTTTAAAGGGAAAACATATTTTTTGTATTTAAAAACACATATGTATGTATGTGTGTGCGCGTGTGTGTGTATAGGTGTGTAGGTATGTGTGTGGGTGTAGGGTGTGTGTGTGTGTGTGTATGTATGTGTAAACTTTAGTATTTAGTTTTTATTTTATAGTGATAAAATATAATCTCGTTTTAAAAAACAACAAGGGGGGGGAGAATGTCCAGTTAAAAGTAAAAAAAAACCCCCACTTAGTATATTTAAAAATAAGTCTAAATTCTCTTTCACTAGATACTCCTATATCCAAAAGAGAATACCTGAAGGTATATATCTTAATAAACTTATCCATAATACCACTTTCCAGGATTCGTTTTAGTCGATCAAAAAAATGCTTATGCAGATAATGATTCCGTGGCATTGCATAAACCTGACGTACACGTGACAGGTAAAACACACTGTGCGTTTTAAGTGCATTTGGATGCATTATTAAAAACCCCAAAAAAAAAAAATTTTTTTTTTTACCTAAGTAAATATAGTTTTATATATATATATATTTATATATATATATATATATATATATATATATATATATATATATATATATATATATATATATATATATATATATATATATATATATATTAAATATTATTTTTTAAAAATTAATATTTTAAAAATATTTTTAAAGAAAGGGGGATTGAAAATTTTAAAAAAATTTAAAAAAAAAAGGGGTTTTAAAAAAAAACTTTGGGGGGTTTTTAAAAAAAAAAAAATTTTAAAAAAGATTTTAAACCCCAAAAATTTTTTTTTAAAATAAAAAGATTTTAAAAAAATTACAAAAACCTTTTAAAAAATTTAAAAACCCCTTAAAACCCCTTAGGGGTTTTTCCCCTTTGAAAATTTAAAAAAAACTTTTTTTTAAAACCTTTTAAAAATTTTTTAAAAAATTATAAAGGGTTTTAAAAAAAACAATTTTTTAAATTTATATTTTTACCAAAAATTTTTTTAAAAAGGGGAAAAAAAAATTTTTTTTAAAAAAAAAATTTCCCCCAAAAAATTTGTTAGGGTTCCTTATAAAATTTTTTTATTTTTTCCCGGGTTTTTCCTTTTCCCTTTTTTTAAAAAATTTTTTTAAAATTTTGGTTTAAAAATAAAAATTATTTTTTTAAAAAATTTAAATTTTTTTGGGCATTTTTTTATTTTTAAGAAAAAAAAAAAAAAAGAAGGTTTTTTTAAAAAAAATTTTAAAAAAAAAATTTGAACCCCGGGCCAAAAAAAAAAAAAAATTTTTAACCAAAAAAATTTTTTAATTTTTTTAAATTTAAAATTAAAAATGTTAAAAAGGTTTTATTTTCAAAAACAATATCCAAATAATTTTGGGTTTAAATTGGGGGTTTTTCTTTTAAAATTTTTTCTTCCTTTTAAATTCCCGTTTTTTATTCATTTAAAAAATTTTTAAAAAAAAAAAAAACTGTTGGTGGGGGGGTTTTGGTTTCCCCCGCCCCAAAAAAAATTTGTTCAAACCCAACCCTTTTAAAAAAATTTTCAGAAAATTTTTAGGGAAAGGGAATTTTTAAAAATTTAATTTTCCCCTAAAAAGAAAAGGCCCAAATTTTTTCCCTAAAAAAAGGGTTTTGTTTTTCCAATTTTCCCCCCACAAAATTAAAAAATTTAAATTTTGGGTTAAAAAATAAAAAATTTTTGGTTTTTACCCCTTTTAAAAAATTTTGCCCTTTTTAAACCCCAAAATTTTTGAAAAATTTTCATAAAAAAAGGGTTTTTTTTTTAAAAAAAAATTTTTTTGCATTTTATCCATGCCCCAAAAAAACTTTTTTTAAAAAATCCCTTTTAGTTCCCTTTTTAAATTAAAGGTTTTTTAAATTTTTTTAACTTTTTTATATTTTTAAATTTTCCGGTTTTAAAAATTTTTTTCGTTCCTTAAAAAATTATTTTTTTTAAAGGTATAAAAAAAAATTTTTTTAAAAAACCCCCAAAAAAATTTTTTCGGGTTTTAAAACCAAGTTTCCCCATTTTTTATTAAGTTTTTTTAAAGGGGGCAAAATTGGGATGTTTCTTTGGAAACAAAGCAAAACCCCTGGTGGAAAAACGGGGCCCTTAATTTAAAAAACCTAAATTTTTTAAAAATATTTAAAATTTTTTTTAAAAAAATTATTTAAAAAAAAAAAAAATTTTTTAATTTTTGGGGGTTTTAATTTTAAAAAATTTTTAAAAAAAAATTTTTAAAAACCGGGCATTTTTGGGAAAATTTAAAAATTGCCACCCCAAAAAAAGTTTTCAAAAAAAATTAAAAAAAATTAAAAATTTTAAAAAAACGGGGAAATTTTAAAAAAAAATTTTATTTTAAAATAAAAAATAAGATTTCAAAAAGCATTTTTGTTTTTTGGGGTTTTTTTTGGGCCAAAAGGGGATCCAAAAAAAAAAAAGTTTTTGGGCAAAGAAAACCCCAAAATTTTATTGGAAAAACTGCGTGGAAAATTTTAAAAAAATTTTAAAAAATTAAAATTCCTTTAAAAAAAATTTTTCCCCCCAAAAAATTGAAATTTTTTTTTTTTTTTTAAACACCCGGGGGTAAATTTTTTTAAAAATAAATTAAATTGGGTTAAAAAATTTTTTCAATTTTTTTCAAATTTTTAACTTTTCTTTCCGAGAAAACCTTTTAATTGGGAATTTTAATTTAAAAAAACAGTTTTTAAAAATTTTATTTTTAAAAAACCAAAGGGGAAGTTTTTCAAAATTTTTTTTTTTACAAAAAAATAAAAAAACCCCTTTTAAAAAAACCCAAAAATTTAAATTTTAAAATTTTTTTTGGAAAGGGGTTAAAAAAATTTTAAAATGCCCCCAAGAAAAAGCTATTTTAAAAAAAATTTTTAAAAAAAAAATTTTTAAAAGACCCAGGGTAAGCTGGGGCCCCGTAATTTAATTTTAATTTTATATTTAAAAAATTTTATTTTTATATTTAAAAAAATTTTTTAAAATTAATTTTTTTATTAAATTTAAAAGGAAATGAAATTTTTTAAAAATTTTATTAGTTTTTAAAGGGTTTTAAAAAAAACCCTTTATTGTTTCGTCAAGTTTTGTGTATATTTATACTCTTCCTAAAAGGCTTTTTTCAAAAACAGAAGGACTAGTGTTAGTAGACTAACAATAACTATTCTATTTTAAAGTTCCTTCCAAAAAAGGGGGTTCAAATTTTTAAAAAAGCTTAAAAAAGAACGGAAAAACCCATTCAAAAAACAAACAGACGGAAAAACCCTATTATTACACTAAAAAAAAAAAACCCCCTTGGTTTTTTTTGAAATAAGTAAAATACTTTTCTCATTTTAACTTTTTTTGTTTTGGGGAAACCAAAAACACGTTCTTATGTTTAAAAGTAAGGTTAGCCTGTCTTGGGGGGCAAAAAGGTGAAGGATAACTGGTGGAGTTGTTGTAGAACAGAAAAAGGGGAAAAAGGGGTTTTGGGGGGAAGGTTGGGTGAGATGGAGCATGGTTAAACAGTTATTTTTCCAAAAAAAAAAATAATTACAAAACGAGGCAATGGCAGTACGTCTGTTCTTATACATCAGATTTTAGGTACCAGTTAATTACCAGGTACCTTAGAAAAGGTTGTTAATGGTTAGTATTAATATATATATGAATGAATGTGCTAAAATCTGAGAAAACTTTAAAAAAGACCAAAAAAACTGACAATTTACATATTTAAAAAAAAAAAAAATAATTCAATTCAACCCCAAAATGATCCCCAAAAAGAGATTTATTGTTAATTCTTTTTTTAAAAAAAAAGAAAAAAAGGAGCCAACAACCACTACTCATCAGGTGCTGGACGGTCAATCAACCTAATTAATTTATCTCTGTGTAATTTGAGGAGATATTCATATATTGTGCTGGGGTTTTCGATATCACTGTTCTTTTTTTATGGTATTGTTTTCTAAGTAAATATGAGACATTTCTAAGAATGTTCTTTTTTTTTAAAAACAGCTCATCCAAGATCTCAGCACTACCCCAGTCTATCATGTGACCAGTGTTAATATAGTGTTGTGATAAAGCAAAAGGGGGGAATTGCTCTAGAAAAATTTTACTCTTGTGGGGGGTAATTCGACCTTTCAGATTTCTTGACGTTTGGCCAACATAGCACATGGAACATCCCTTAAAGAAATTTTATAAATAATTTTTGAGGACTCCAGAGTTGATAGGGGGTTTTCGTTTTAGAAAGTCTTTTAAACAGTCTTGAGTTTTTTTTAAAACTATTTTAATGTTAAAAGTGTTAAAAATGTTAATTAATTTATAGGTTAAGCTGTCAATAAAAGGTAAAGAAAAAAAAAAAAGGTTTGTTTTTCCAAAAGTGTTTTGAAAATATGGTTCCCTAATATTTAGAGATATTTTGGGGGTGTGATTGACTGAACTGAAAATTTAAAGGGGGTTGAGGCTGTAGAAAGTGGTGTAATAATGTTTTCTGGAATTTGTACTGTGTACTGAAAAAAAATTTATTTACTAGACTCTCTGGGGAAAATTTTATCATAATGCCCTTAAGTAAGTTCAGAGTTTCTTTCCGGGGGGGCAGGATGAGTTAATTTGTTGTTGTTCTTTTTAGTGTAATAATATGGTTTTCCCGTTTTTTGTTTTTTGAATGGGTTTTCCCCCGTTCATCTTTAAGCTGTTTTACAATTTGTAACCCATTTTTTGGGGGGCAAAATAGAATAGTTAGTTGTTAGTCTCTAACACTAGTCCTTCTGTTTTTTTAGTAGCCCCGGGGGAAAGTAAAAATACGAAACCCCCACGAAAAAAAAGGGGTTTTTTTAAACCCTTTTTATTTTTAAAAATTTTTTAAAAATTTTAATTTTTATATATATATATATATATATATATATATATATATATATATATATATATATATATATATATATATATATATATATATATATATATATATATATATATATATATATATATATATATATATATATATATATATATATATATATATATATATATATATATATATATATATATATATATATATAATTAAGCTTGATTGTGTTTATTGTTTGTTACTTACAATATCGTAACAAAATGCCTGAAAGTTATATGGCTTTTGTTTTGCAAATCCAAGAACAACCCCGGAATACCCCTCATTACAAAAATAAGCGCAGGTCAATTCAAAAACACTTTCATAAGACCATAAACTAATCTGGTTGGGGCTTCAAAATCTTGTTCAGTTTAATTCTCAAGACCTAGTCATGTTCGGTGTCGCGAAAAGACTTAATTAATCATTTTTGGCGTTACTTTTGAGAACAACCAACCCTGCACAAACACATTAGATCCATAGCCTCAACTGCTTTAAAAAAGCTTGAATTCCTCTTTTAAGCCAGTAAGTATTTTTATCCGTCTAACTGTATACTCTGTATGTATTCTAATCAGACCATCTTTAGAATATTGTTCTCATGTCTGGGCAATGGTATTTCCCACAACTCTTATCATTCTTGATTCCATTCATTAAAGATCTGTTCGTCTTATTATTGATCCCACGTTTACAGAAAATCTTCCTTCTCTTTCCTACGGACGAACGGGCTGAAGGGGATATGTTACATTTTTATAGGTATTTTTACGACTTCTGCTCCGAGGAGTTTATTCAAGTATAATTCCTCTGACAGGTTTTAAGCAACACGTAGTGCCACTTTTATGCATCCTTTTACAGTTCAACAGAGGCCCTGAATTTCCCTTTCTTTGTTCCCAAAATCCCAAAGTGCCTAGACTGGAATCCTGGCCGAGTTTTCCCTTCTCCAAATATTTAGGTCTGGTGTAGATAAACTCCCCTTTACCACACTTAAAGATACGTTAGTATTGAAGCCTCAGCCTTGGTGGACTGTCTCGACAATATGAAAAAAAAATTGTAAAAAATTCTATACTTATTGTTAGATTTGTTTATGTTATCTGTATGAGGTAACACTATTTTATTATACTTTTAAACAAATTATAAATTTATAAAATATTGTATTAGAGATCGAACGCTGTTAGAATAACGCCGGGTCCTAATTGCCAAGAAATTTTGATCGCGCGAGTGAACGACGCGATCATCGCGTCGCAAGTGGGCGCGATCATCGCGGCAGTGTCCAAATTAAAATTTAAACCTTGTTATTCACCGATACGTCACGGTTTTATACGGGTTTGCCATATGAGACCGTGACGTATCGGTGTTGTTCTTACAGCGTTCGATCTCTACCCTAAAACACACACAACCAGTTTAAATTATGGTAAGTTCTTACTTTTCTTGACCCTTGCCGATTTTAGTGTTTTCTTCAACATTTTATTTTTCAGATATCGATTCTTAAATATGATAATTGGTTAACTCATACGTACATGAAACTATCATACAATGTTTAAAATTTATTTGAAAAAATCGTGTTATTTTATTTAATCAATATTTTGGTAAAATCAAACTCCCGAAAATATTAACTATTTAAATAGAAGGCTGTGTAAGGTGCCCTCAAATTCTTTCCTTGTTAAATCGTTTATAAAATCTAATAATACCAATAATTTTAAATATTTTATAATAGTTTTGTTTATTAACCAACAATGTTGTGCAAAAATAAGAAAAAAAAACATGAACTTATAGTTTATAGTTATAATTTGACATTTGATGATGTCACATACATGGTTATAAAGAATTATGGAATAACGCCTGGACAATTTTGTTCTAAGCATTGGCCTTCCATACACCTTTAAACTTCCTTGAGTAACCGTGAAAGCCAAACAGAACTTCTATGTTGAAACAAGGTGTTTAGGGTAATGGTTTATTATGAGCGTGTCCTCCAACTTTTAAAGGGGTTTTAAGGGAAATTCGGAAGAAGTAAGTGCTATAGCTCGATTAACTAGGCAATTAAACACATTTTTGGGTTGTTGGGGTGACGTAAATTAACACTGATGGATCGGACCATGTGTTTTGTGTCCTATTTTGTTTTTAAGCTAATATTATTATTGGCTCTTCTTATTTGAGATCTAAAAAGGGTTTTTTTTTGATTTATTTTCATTTCCAAAGTTAATTAAAGATTGGGGTGAAAATTATTGAAAGCTGAATAAGTTGTTAATTTTTTTTTTTTTAACGTTTAAAAAAATTATGTTTAAACTTTGTAATACAAATTTTTTGGGAATTTCATAACCATTTGTGCCATATTGAGAAGATAGAAGAGCTCATACCTTTTCAATTGTTGGAAATCCTCTTTATATTAAAGTTGTTTTAAACTTTTAAAAATTCCCGGGGGGTAAGCTTTTGTTTTTTTAAATTCGCCCCCTTTTTTAAAAAATTGAAACAATGTCGTTGGGATTTAGTGTATCACCCCCCAAGAAATAAAAGGGGTGAAAGGGAATTTGAACTGTGTCAATGGATTTTTAAATTATAGGAGTCCCGGGGGGGCCTTCTAAACAAATTTTTTTCACCAATTTTTCCCCCGGCGGAAAAAAAGTTGTTTTTTTTTTATTTAATGTTTTTTTTTAAACCTTCAAGAACAATCATTTTGTTTATTAAAAATAGTCTTATACATATATAATCATTGACAAACATCAAATTCTCCCACAAAAAACTACTGATAAAATGTTTATAATAACTCTGAACGTCATTCTAATTAAACTTGATATTATTTAAAAAATAATAATTTTAACTTAAAAATTACAAAATTATAAAAATGTAAAAAAAAATTTCCCAATAATCTCTTTCGGAAAAAAATAAGAGATCCTATACCAGTCAAACATTCCCACCCAATCTAATGGGAAAATCGTAATAAATTTCAGGGGTTTTTGGGTCATAATTTTTTTAAAAAAACTTTTCCCCCCCAATCACCCTAGGAAATTTTGCCAAATAAATTCGACGTGGTTTTTGAGTGGCATAATGTTAATATATCCTGATCAGAGGTTAAAATGTCGGGCCTTACGTCTGAACGTGTTATTTGTTTTGTTTTTCCCCCCCATTTTAAACATTTTTTTCTTTAATGGATGTTAAAACTACCTACAAAGTTTGTTTATACTAATGTAAGTGAAAACACTTATCTCAAAATTTTAAGTGAAAATGATGTAAAAAGGGGATTAAAAAATTTTTAAAAATTTAAATTTAATAGTTGGTAATAAAAATGCAAAAATAATCTTCTCATTTCGTAAGTTGCTAAGTAGTTTTAAATATTTAGCTTTATCAGTTTATATAAATTTATTTATACGGGACATTTTTTTTTTTTTCCTGTTTTTAGTTATGTATTTTCTGTCATAAAAGGTTTAAAAAAATAAATTCCCCAAAAAATTAAAAAAAAAAATTTGGACTTAGAGAATAAAAAAAGGAAATTTTGTAAGGTCATATATTGACTATATGGGAAAAATTAAAAATGTAATTTATTTTTTTCACGAAAATTTAAAAAATTCTCTGGTAACCCGTTGTTATCGGTAACCCATAAAAACGTTTTACGTTGTCAAGTGACTACTGGATTATGCTTTAATATAAAAAATCGGCAATTAATTAAAACTGCTGTTGCTAAAACAAGACCAGGGTTATAAGGGGGGGGCAAAAGAGGTTCTATAGGTCCCCTGCCCAAGTGAACCTAAAAAAAAGCAAAACGGCGACTAAATTTGCAGAAAATGTTAAATCCTTAAAAATTACTGCATTTTTTTTGGATTTATTTTTTTTTTATTATTATTTTTTAAGGTAAACTAATATATTTTTTTTAAAATATTTTTAAAAATTTTATCATTTTTTAAGTATTTATATTCTTTTTTTTTTCCTCTAAAGTGTTATTGACCACTATTGTTAAAAGGGCCAATTTATTTTTTTTAAAATATCTAAAGGGGATTTGGAAGGACTATTTAACATCAAAAAAAAAATAAAACATTTTAATCCGGTTTCATTGAAATTTCAATAATATTAATCTTTTTTTTTAAGTCAAGTTAAAGGGGCTCTTATGAAAAGGGATAAAAGCAATAGTTTTTGTGGGATTAATAAAATGAAATATCCATGATGGCTAGAATAATTCCAAATAAGTGTTATTGTTTTTTTAGATATCTCAAAAAAAAAATTTACCTATTCTTGGAAAAATTTAATTTTAATTCGGTAGACTATTTTGTTATACAAATATCAAATTATCAATCACCAAAAAAAAAATTTAAATTTCTAAATTTACTTTCGTAAAAACCAGTTACAGATATTTTAACATTAAACATTGTTTGCATATAATCTTATTATTTCTATCCCTAAAAACGTCATTATAAATTTATAAAAAATAGCCACATCAATTTGTTTGGTCATTTTTTCCGGGCTATGGCTAGATTGGGTGGAAAAAGAAACCTAATCCACAAAAGTTTTTTTAACTATGAAGGTTTTTTTTTAAAAAAAGATTTGAAATGTGAATGTCCTCAAAATAAACAATTTATCTGGAAAAAACCCTTTTGGGAAAGTCATAAATTAAAATAATTTTAAAAAGCTTTTTTATTTTTTTTAAAAAAAAATCACTGAAAAAGGTTAAATGTATGTCTAAAAAAAAAATTGTTTTAAATGGAACTAAATTTTTTTAAATTTTATTGAAAAAAACTCGAAAAAAAAAATACGAACAATTTGTTCTAGGAAGATAAAAATTCATGTAGATGATTATTGAAAAAGTCAGCTAAGAAAGGATTTTAAAATTTCCCCGCCACCCAAAGGGGGGAAAGGGGGAAAAAGTGTGAGGAACTTCGTCTTTTCTGCTCTCTCAGTAAATTTAAAAAAATTGGGTATTGCTTTGATTCCTTTAAAATGGCTGCTTAAACACGGTTCCTTTTGGGGGTTAAGATGGGGAAAAAAATTTGTAAAAAATTTTCATCAAGTTGTAGATAGGGGGTTTTAATTGATTTTGATTCCCCAAAAAAATAGAAACTGGAAATTTTTTGAAACTTCGAACAAAATTAAATTTTTTTAAAAGGGGTGTTTTTTAAAAGATTTTTATAAACGCCATTTATAATAAAAAAAAATAACAAATAAAAAAACGTTAAATAAAAATTTTAAAAAAAAAATTTGCAAACAAAACTTTAAATTTTGGGGCTCAAAATTATTATTAAAAAAATAAAATTTTTTTAAAAACTTTTTTTAAGATAGTTTTAAAGGTTAATAAAAAAAAAAAAAAATTTTTTCAAAATAATTTAATTTTTTTCAGTATGTTATAAGAACCACCACAACAACTTTTTAATATTGTGGTTTAACATTAATGCTCCTTTTAAAAAAAACTCAATTTAAATTATCACAAAACCTTTCTTCCAATGGGGGCCTGTCGGAAGTTCTTCAATTATTCTGGAAGCCGAAGAATGACCACGCTCTTAGTTTTAATTTCCTTAGCTTCCCTTCGCGCATCGGGTGTGATGCCAGACCCAGATATTTTTTTTTGGGGGTCATTCTATTGTTGTTTTATTTGCCTGTTTTTATAGTCTGAGGATTTTAAAAGCCCCGGGTTTTTTTTTAAAAAAAATTTTTTTTTTTTTTAGAAAAAAACCCAAACCTTGTCCCCCCGATGGCCTTTAAAGCCCCTTTTATTAATTTTCCCTATTTTTATTTGTTTTAAATTTAAATGGGGGTAAAAAAAATTTTTTACTTTGGTACGGGAAAAAGGTTTTTCGTGTTTTTGTTAAGATTCAAAATTTTGATCTTAAACTTGATTTTTGTTTCCCCAAGTTATGGTTAAGAAGAAAAAACATTTTTCGATCCAAAAAAAACATAAAGGGTTTTAGAAAAACCCAGAAAAAAGGGCTAGGGGGTTTAATGAAACCATATTTTGCCAAAAGGTAACGAAGTAAAAAATGTGCCCAAACCCTCCCCCAAGGAAAAAACGGTGTGACCGGGAAAAATTTGGGAACTCAAAAAGCTGATGAAACGTTAAAAAAGGGTTTAATGAATTTTTTTGGAACAAACCTTTGGAAATAGTAAAACAAGGGGGGTTTTTTTTATCAAACATTGAAAAAAAGTACTAATGGAAAACGGTTTACAATATAGTGTAGGGGTTTTTTGAAATTTTTTAAACAAATAGGGAAAAAAATCTTTTAATTTTTCCCGGAGAAACTTGGTTTTATACCCATGCCTCCCAAAAAAAGGGTTGGGGCGATTCCTCAAAAAAAAATCTTCCCCAAACAAAAAAAAAAATTGAATTTCATGCGGTTCAAAAAAAGGTTTATTGAAAGCTTATAATTTTCTGAAAGAAAATTCCAATTCTTTTTGGGTTATATCAAGACTTTCGAATTCCCAAAAATATGTTAGTGATGGACAAGTAGTTACCACAGTCGCCAACTAAAATAAAGTGCCGAATTAAAAAAGATACAAGGTGGAAATTCAAAACTAAATGGAAAATATATTAAAAGCCTATACAAAAAGGGATCTTTTTAAATTTTTTTAAAAAAAATTCAATTTGAAAAGGAATATATCTTAAATTGCAAGTGCTATTTTAAAAAATTGCCCCCCTTTTTTTACTGTATTTTTAACCCCAAAAGAACAAAAGGACCAGTTAAACGATGTTAAAAGAAAAAATCCCCACACTAAGTAGTTCGGTTATAGAATTAAAAAAATGAACTTTATCCCAGTAGAAAGTTGGAAAATTATGTGAGACACGGATCCCAAATCAAAGATTCCTATAACATAATAAATAAACCCCAGGCCCCTTTAAAATTAGTTTAGGCATAAATGAAACAATAGTATTGAAACAGAGCTAAATTAAAGTAGGTTTAATTTTTTAATATTTTATTATTATAATATTGTAAAAAATTTTTGTATAAAATGAATATTTTAATAACTGTTAAAATAAAGATCTTTTTTTATTTTTTTTGTTGTTTAAATGGAAAAGCTATTGATTTAGTAGGTAATCAGGATTAGTCTTTCAAAGGTGGTCCCTACACAATGTTTTTCAGGCCTTTTTTTGGCTTGGTTAACCATTGGGGGTTGTTTTAAATTTTTATTCGGAAAAAAAATCAACAATTTTGTGCAAAATATTTCCATATCCAACAGGGTATCATCGTTTTAAAAAATTCTGTGCATACAGATCAGTTATAATTTTTATATTAAATAAATCTTTTTAAAAACAAAAATTTTTCATTAATTTTAGTTCTTTTAAAAAATAATAATCAAATAAAACAAAAGGGAAAACAAAAATGCAAAAAAAGTACAAGCACAAAAAAATTTCCCAGTAGATCATAAAAAATTTAATTCCACTATCCAATCCTGCAAATTTTTTTTCCTTCAGACATTCCTCTTCTAAAATAAACTTTCAGTTTTTTTACTTATATACTTTTTTTTTAACCTTATTTGATCGGATCAGTGTTATTTGAAAATTTTATGGCAAAACATCACTTAATTTTATTGGTTGGAATCGAATTATGAAGATTTGTAATGGGTCGGTCTGTGAATCTTTTTGGACAACTGTTCTCCTTGAATAAGTGACGTTGTTTGAATAGTCATCATTAAAAAACTTCTACTTTAATTTAAAACCCAAAAAGCTCTTTTTATAGTTAAAAAAAGATTTTAAAAACTCATTAAAAATTTAATAAAAATTTTAATTAATTATTCTTCTAAAGGCCAACCTGGTTGTTTAAATAATCATGTATAAAAATGAATCCTAAATGTTTTTAAAAAAATATAAATAAATGTGGTGTCGGGAATTTTAAAAAAGTTTATTGGGTGGACAGAAAAAAGTAAATTAATTTTTTTTAATTTTAAAAAAATATTAAAAAAAAAAAAAAAAAAATAAATTGGGCCTTTAGAGGGTTTTTTTAAAAATAAATAGTGACATGATTTCGGTTGAATTCAGTTATATTGTTTTTAAAGATATTATTTATCTTTTTAAAACAGATCAATTTTCTTTTTGGTTTTTTAAACTCATTCCCTTTAAGTTATTTTGTAAATTAAAAAAAAAAATGACCAGCAAGATTTAATGTAATATTGAATTTTTTATGAATTTAATTATTTGTAATTTGATTTTATTAGATGTAATTTTTTTTTAAAAAAAGAACTTTTAAATTAATGGTTCTTAAACAGAACACTTTAATATTTTTAACAACTAGTTAATGCCTAAACTCTTAAAATTAAATAGTTTAAAGTTTCAGAAAAATAAAAAAAGTAAATTTAAAAATCTACCTTACAAAAATTTACAACAAATTTTTTTTAAAATCTTTTGGTATGTCACCGAAAAAAAAACAAAAACAAACATTCGTTCTTGTTCACCTTGTTGTATGTGTTCTTTGTTTTTTTTTATCTCGTTTTACCAATTGGAAAAGTTATGGATGAAGACGAAAAAATTTAGTTCTCTTTAGGAAAGTACACACCGAAAAAACAAACATTCGTTCTTGTTCACCTTCTTTTATGTGTTTTTGGTTTAGTGTTCCTTTTTTTGTCTACATAGCGCAACCAAATGTTTGTTTCTCTTATTCGACTAGTTGGAATAGTTATGGATGACCATAAAAACAAAATTTCTTTGAAGTACCGACGTCCACTGGATCAAACGTTTGCTCACCATTTTAACTGTCTACACCGCAGAAAAATGTTTGTTCACTGATGTTTGTTCTTGTTTTTTTTTTCGGTGTGTACTACCTTTTAATGTACCGACGTCTACTCGAACATGTATGAACAAAAACAAACAAATGTTTGTTCGCATTTTACTTCTACACTAAAGAAAAACGTTTGTTTGCTGATGTTGTTCTTGTATGTTTTTTGGTGTGTATTCCTTTATTACAGTCGAGTAATTCCGTTATTTTTTTGTAGGTTTCTTGTGACCCCCCCTTAATATTACTATGTCTATCTGTCCCAAATTTTCAAAAAAAAAAATTAAATTTTTGGGAGAGTGGCCCAACTAAATATGAAGTCACATAAAGTCTTATGAGGTGGCTTCAACTCTCCGGGGGACTCTTTAACCCCGCATATATAATAAGTAGAATTATCAACC
>JAHBCN010015398.1:0-21045 GCA_019359885.1 Listronotus oregonensis
TTGTACCTTAAATTTTTTGTTTTGCTAATAAAATAATAGGTATAGGATGCTAACATGTTATGACTAAAACCACAGATCTAAAGTTTCTTAATTAAAAAAAGCAAAAGGTCGTTAATATTTTTTTTTTGTTTTAATATTTTGACAGCTTCTGAATAGTTGACAATTGACGTGGTATTAATATTATTAAATATTTAGGTATTTTTAGAAAAAAAGTAGTTTTATTATTTTTTTAAAGAAAAGTTAAAAAAAACTTTTAAAAAAATTTAAAAAAAATTTTTAAAAAAGTTTAACATGCTTGAATGTTACATAGAAATAAAAAAAATGGGGCAAGAAACTTATTTTTTTGAAAGATATCCCGAACGGCAGCAATCATCAGGATGTATTTGCTACATTTTGCCTATAATTTTTAAAATTTTGGCTCTTTTAAAAAACCCCAAAGAGAAAATTAAGAAATTTAAAACGAAAACGAAGTAAAAACTCTAACCTTTTTTTGGGAGCTTTATATAAAAATAATGGTAAAACTTTCAAAAAAAAAATTTGAAGCGGGAAACTGCCCAATCTGAAAGCAAAAACCCCCAAAATTTTTGAAAAAAATAAATATAGGCCTTTTTAAAACCCCCGCAAAATCCATAAATCTTCTTCCCAAAAAATTCGGATTAAAGGACTTGTTTTTGTGGTGGTTTTTAAATAAAATAAAAAATGAACCAAATTTTGCTTTAAATTGTATTTGGACCACGAGGTTTTGATTAGTAGTGCAAGCATATTTAATCGGTTTAAGATTACACTTGGCCCCAAAAGAAAATTCCCATCGACTACCCAAAACAACAACAAGGAAGATTTAGCTTCAATGTGTGGGTAGGTTTTTTTTTAGAGGACAATTCATTGGACACTAGATTTATGATAAACCGATAAATTTCCCTAGAAAATATTTGGATTTTTTAAGGAACCACGTTGGGTTCTTGAAAAATGTTCTCAAAAAATCTGATAACCAAGTGCTCTTCTAGCATGATGGTCCCCCTCACATTGTGCAAGGACCATAAACGATTCCCTTAATTTCCAGTTTGGTGAAAATTGGATGAGAAATCAAGGGTCCATCAATGGCCTTACAGGTCACCGGAGCTAACCCCCTTTTAAATTTTTTTTTTGGGGAAGCATAAAGACCTTACTTATAAAGACAATAATTTTAATAGCTGGAAAACTGAAAAGGACGTTGCGAAACCGAGTTCTAAATATAGAACCAAATTTGCATTTAATGCTGTTAAAAAATATGTAGAATTTGCCTACAACAAAATGGAACATTTGCTGGCATAGTTTTTTTTTTGTTTTTTTTTATTTATTATCGTTAATTGAATTTTTTAAAGTTTTATATAAAAATTAGGTAAAATTATGTTTTTTATTAATATTATTGGTTTTTTTGTTGTCGTTTGTTTTTTTAAAAAATTATTAATTTAATATTATAACTATAAACAAAACTTATTATTAAACTCTGTTGTTTTTTAAACATAACATGTTAGCATCCTATGTCATATATATATATATATATATATATATATATATATATATATATATATATATATATATATATATATATATATATATATATATATATATATATATATATATATATATATATATATATATATATAGGGTTTGGGTTATATAAAAAAAATGAGTTTGTAGTGGTGCACGAAAATCTAAACGCCTTGAAACCTGCCTTTAGAAATGGGGTTCTACGGAAAAAAAAATGCCTTAAAAAAGATTTTATCAAAATTAATAATCTTTATTAATAACAAAGTTATGGGGCATTAAAGAAATTGATGAAATTCGAGAAAAGCCCTCTGGTGGCCAAACCCAAAAACAGATAGCAATGTTTTGTGTGCGCCAGTGGTTTTCTCATTAAATTGGGGGCGGACATAAAAGGGGGTTCCCCTAAAAATGCATTTAGTTTGGGGCACCCTGTACAATAACAATATATGAGTTATAATTTTTTGTTAGTTTAGTTTTGTTAAAACAATCCTTTTATAATGGGTTACAAAATATTATTTATAACAAACAAAAAACTTCTGCCCTAAAAAAAATATTTTTTTAAATTTTTTTTACAAAATATAAATTTTGGCCTAAATTTAAAAACCTCATATTTTTTTATTTTTACTGTATCAAAATAATTTTTTTTTGTGTACTCATCTCATCAAATACATTAATGAAATGTCATTTAACTGTACGATCTATAGCTTACGATAATCTGATGCCTGCCCCTTTTTTCTTTGTTCGTATCTTACCGCCTAAATTCCAGATTATTTTGGACCCTTAGAAATAAATTTAATACATAGCCGGGGAACATGTGCCAAACATTTTCTTACTTAAAAAAAACCCCAATATTAAGTCGGACTGTCAGGAAAAATTTTCGATTACATAAGATAGATTAAATTATACTGTAGTTTCCAAAAAAGGTTTGTTTTAATATAAATAAAGTCCCAAAAGTATCTTTTTTGTTCCTTAAAATATTTAAGTAAAATTACACGACCCTAAACTTTGTCATACCAATTAAACTTATTATTCAGAGCAGTTTAACATGCCTAATAAATCATGGGGGTTTTTGCTGAAAGTACTTCAATAAGGCATATTTGAAAAAAAATTGGAACCCCTAAAGCAGCCGTTTTAAACAAATTAAGCGCTGTTTTAAAATTTTTAAATACCTTAAAATTTGGATTGGTTCCAAACCTCAAAATAAGTATTTTGTTTTTAAATTTATACCTAAATGTTTTGGAAACCAAAATAGTTTTTAAAACTACCTTCTTTTATTATTTTTATACTTTAGGCAGAAAAATATAAAAACCTGATATAACAGACAACCTTAAAAGAATAAAAACAAATTTTAAATAAATGGTAAATCTCTTAACACGGGCATTAGGTAAGGTCTCCCCTATAAAATATTTTACACTATTTAATCAAAAGTGCAGCCTATATTTTATAAAGTAATAAAGGTCAATCTAAATAAGTTAATTTTTAGGTTTACCATTAATAATTAAAA
The DNA here is from genome assembly GCA_019359885.1 of Listronotus oregonensis. Lineage (NCBI taxonomy): Eukaryota > Metazoa > Arthropoda > Insecta > Coleoptera > Curculionidae > Listronotus > Listronotus oregonensis. The sequence goes on from JAHBCN010015398.1 coordinate 3,032, forward strand.
CAAATAAAATTCTCCGTATAGCAAGATAAATATAATAATTTACGTAACAAGTTCTGTAGGTGATATTTTACGGGATGAGAAGGGGAAATTGGAATCCTGCGAATCCCGTAAAAAAACCTTTTGGGTCGTGTTACGTACAATATTTTTTTGCAGGCGTTTATTATGTTAAAAAAAAATAGATAAAAACTTTTCCCATGAACTTTTTTTTAAATTACATATAACATAACAATTGCTCTTATGAATACGTTACTTATGAATATTAATTACACAATTATAACAATTACTTATATTAATATTATTAAAAATATTAACAGAGGTGGCAGTAAAAAAATTTAATTATTATTATTAGTTGTATCAAGTATTTGTTCAAAGTTTTCAAAATATTAATTTCTTGGGGCCCCTTTTTCAATTGGTATCCCTCTGCTACACTGGTTGATTTTAAGCCCCCGTGTTTTTTTTAAATTTTTTTTACTCCACCCCCGTTAGCTAATAAAGTAGCTGAGCTTCTTCGCAAACAGTGCCCGGTGTATTTTTTGGAATGGGGTAATTTAAGAAATTAAAGAAATTTTGCAGGCGATATTACCAAAATTCAATCTAATAGGTTGTGTATCCCATTTTCCTTTTTGTAATATACAAATAATCTACGATGTGGTGTGTTTGGTGGACGTAATGAAAAATTTTAAAATTTTTTTAAAAATTTCCCTTTTTTTTGAATCCTTAAAATTTTTTTTTTTAAAAATACCCTTATAATGTATAAAAACCCAATTTTTATTTTTTTTCCAAAAATTATATTAAAAATTTTTAAAAAAAAAAATTTTCCAGGGCCAAAACCTTTTTTTCCCCCAAAGTACCTTTTAAAACCCCTTTTGTTTTTTTTAAAAAAACACCCTTAAAAACCCCCACTTTTAAAATTTAAAAATTTAAAAAAATTTTAAACCCCAAAAATTTTTAAATTTTTAAAAACCCCGTAAAATTTGAAAACCCCCAATTTTTTTAAAAACCAAAACCCCTGAGATCCCCAAAATTTTAAAAAATTTAAAAAATTTTCCAAAAATAAAAAAAAAAATTTTAAAATCTTTTTGTAAAAATTTTTGAAAACCTTTCCCCTTTAAAAAAATTTTTTAAATTTTTTTTGGAAAAAAACCCCCGAAAAATTATTTTAAATTTTTAAAAAAATAAAATTTTTTTAAAAATTTTAACGTGGATCAAAGGTTTAAATTTAATACCAAATGAAAAAATTAAATTTTTAAAAGTTTTTTAAAAAAAAAAAATTTTTAAAAAAAAAATTTTAAAAACAAAACACAAAAAGTTTTTTTAAAAAAAAAAAAATTTTTGGAAAATTAAAATTACCCAATTAAAACTTACATAAAAAATTTATTTTGGGGCAATATAAGCCACCCCATAAATACGCAATTGTTTTTAAATTTTTTAATATAAAAGTTTGAACTTGCTTCGTCAGTGTGTAGCCAAGCTAAATCTAGATTTTAAAGAATAAATAATTAAACTAGTGTTAGCATTACTGAAATTTTTTTTCTTTGGTTTTATTCATTTTTGACTATTTTTTTTTCCCGAAAAAAAAAAAAAAAAGAAAATCAGCTACATTCTTTTCCCTTTTTCATTTAGATTTAGATATCCCGTAAAAAAAAACTTGTTAAAAATTAAGTATTTAAAGTTTAAAAAAAGGTACAAAAACAATTCGAAAAGGGAAAAAAAATTATCTACTAAAATCAATGGTGTCTTTTTAAAATAAAAATAAAAAAAAAAAAAGGATGACCTTTTTTTTTAATTAGTTATTTAAAAAGGTTAAAACCAACAACTTTTAGTTAAATAGAAAAATATTATAAGATAAAAAACTGGTTATTTCCCATAGCCAGCAACATATTTAAAATAACAAACAAATATTTTACAGTAAAATTTTTTTAAAGCATGGGTACAAATATAAACAATAGGTTTAAATAATAAACTGGAAATTGGGGATTTTTACCTTTAAAAAATAATGAAAACTTCTAAATAAAAAAATTTAAAAAATGAAATATAAACAATAAAAAAATTTTTTTGTTTATTTTTTTACATTTTTAACATTTTTAAATGTATAACTCCCTCTTTTGAACTTTATTTTTTATTTTTACCACAAGTTCTTTATTTGCCATTTTACTAAATTTACCGTCTGTCTCGCCTTAATTAGGTTATATAAATAACGAAATGAGACTACAAAAAAAAAAATCCATTATTTTTTTTGAGCAGAAATAAAATTTAGAGAGATTTGAAATGCCTTTAAAAAAGGTAATGTTTGGGAAATATATTAATGGAATTTCAAAACAAAAAAGCAGAAGTAAAAGGGTTTTAAACATAAAAGAAGTTTAAATTTCCTTAAATTATTAAAAAAAATCAGCAAATAAAAATTTTTTCCCGAGTGTTTTTTAAATAGTACTGATAAAAAAAGAAATTCGACATCCCCAACATGTCCTATCAGGTTTTTCCCAACCCCGGCCCGGGTCTCTTATTGGTAGTAATACACCGTAAAGGAAAAAAATTCACAACGTGTGAACTCGTGTACCTTTTGTTTTACTAAAAATTTAAAAGGGTTTTGTTTTCCAATTATTAACGTATTTAGAATTGTGATACTTAAATCATCGTACTCTATTTAAAACGCTAAAAGGTTATTTAAAAAATTATTTTTGTTTTTTGTATACTTTATTGAATGTTATTATTAAAAAGCAAATCCTAGAAGTTTAACTTCTGCAATTATTTTATTTTGGTCTTGTAAAGAATGACATATATCTGGAAGTTTGAACAATATTTCCCAATCTCCTATTTTAAACTTGCTCTTAAAATGTTTTAGTTTTTAATAAAAAGCCCAGAAGCTAAAAGCTAGGTTGCCCAAATCATTTTGCCGTTTTATTACATTAATTTTATGTATAGTTATTTCTTTAAATGTCACTGTCAGAAAGCGAATTCTGCTGCTTGTTGTGGTCTCAGAAAGTCAACTTTTTTATTATTAATTTAACAAAGAAAAGTTATTCTTAATAAATAGTTATGCATGGTCTAACACCTAAAATGCAACTATCAGATAATAAATTTTTCCAGGCGTATACCAAGTTTGTCAAAAAGTTTGAATTTTGCCTAAGAGCTAAATACTTTTATTTTTGAAAATTTTGATAATTTTTATAAAAAAAATAATCGGAACTAGAAAGCACGTTTAAATATGCAATTACAACCATTTACGATATTTTTTTTAACGTATGTCTATAATAACAATGCAAATTTAACTGTAATTAAATTTAATCTAGAATGCTCTGAGAGAGAAATAAATTGTTGAGAGCAAGAATCCTTATATCCAAAGTCATAACAAGTAAGCAAATAAATAATTGGAAGATCTTATTGAAATATTGTGTGCAATATTTTTTACAAACTGTACATTTTTTTGCCAATATCCAAAGGTTTAAAACTAGTTATAAATAAAGCTTTGTTTATTGCAGAAAAAGTTAACAAATTTTAAAATTGCTGCTTAGCAATTTCTATTTGCTACTGTTTTTACCCTTTTCTTCTTTCTTACACCTTCGGATTTTGTTTCTTAACAATATAGCAAGAAAAGCGCTATGCTGCAGCCTATATTATTTGCTTTGTGCATTACAAAAAATGTTTTGTCATTTTTCGTTTTAAATAATTATGACCTCATTCATAAGACAATTTTTAGAGCCGTTATTCCGACTCTTTTTTTTAATCAAATATTTATCTTTAGGTTTACCAAAGACAATTGTAGAATTGTCTTTGGGTTTACTTAATTTTTAACAGAAATTTCTTTTGGCCATATCCCCAACTTTGTTGTTTTCGAGTATTTTTCTTTAAATAATAAGAATTTTTTGTAGTTTTTTTCAGTAATCCTTACTTTAGCTTAAATTTTGAGAAGTTAACGTTTTTTTGTACAGAGTATGTGTAAAAAATCTTAGTGCCGAACTGATTTTAATAGGTAAATGTGCCATTGTAAACCCTATTTATTATTGACTAGAAGTAAACTGTTTTAATAAATTAAAAAATATTTCTATCAATTTTTCTTTAATGTTATTACATGGAACAAGCATGTAAAAATATAAATATTTACCCATTTAGAATATATATCGTCTCGAAGAAGTTCGAAAATTAAAGGAAAAACACAGCAATGGCCTATTCGTTCAAAAATGTCCTACCCACTATGAAAATAACTGTTATTAAGATACCCTTATGATTCTGCGCAGTAACAAAATCCCACAAAATTTTGTAGAAAAATCAGTTTGTGCGATATATTTAGGTGGGTACACATTAAACTTTGGAGCAGAGTCTGCCTCTTCTGTTTTTGCGTGCAACGGCGCGGCCCGTATGAGACTATTGGCCTGTACCCGCCGCGCTCTTAAGCTACTTTGCCCACGCTGTGCCGTCGTCTTATTAACATTTGCACGCGAATTTCGTTGTCGTTCGGAATCATTTATTCTTGTTGGCGTTATTTATGAAAATAATCTTAACGGTCACAAACACATCACATCCATAGCCTCAGCTGCTTTGAAAAAGGTTAGATTCGTTTTTGGGCCAGAAAGTATTTCCCTCCTTCTAATCTGTATACTGTATGTATCCCAAATCAGACCATCTTTAGAATATTGTTCTCATGTCTGGGGTATGGCATTTCCTACAGTTTGAGTTTATTTAAAAAATAGGTCTCTTTTGATGATTACAAAAAAGCTTTCTTCTTTTACCCACCGACAAGCTGTAGAGAAAGTTTCACTTTTTATAGGTATTTTTACGGCTTCTGCTCCGAGGAGTTTGCAAGTATAATTTTTCTGATGCTTCCATGGGTGCAACACGTAGTGCCACGTAGTTCCACGTTTATGCATCATTTTAAGTCCAACTTAAAAAATCCTGAACTTCCCATTATCTTCGTTTCGTCATCCCCGAGTGTCTAGACTGGGATCTGCTACACGCAGTAGTTTTTCCTCATCCAAATATTTAAATCTTGTGTGAAAAAACTTTCTCTTACTATACTTAAGACACCCACGGTACGTTAGTATTTAAGCCTCAGCCTTTGTGGACTGTCCCAAGATTTAAAAAAAAATAAAAAATGCCCATGTGAAAAATTATATTTTTGGTTAAACTTGTTTATGTTACCTGAATGACGTGGCACTTTTTTATTGTACTTTTAAACAAATTATAAACTTATACAATATTGTATAACCCCAAAACACAAACAACTAATCTAATTTATGGTACCTTTTTTGCCTCTTACCGATTCCGATAATTTTTTGCATACGAAGGGCTAATCAGAAATCTAAAGTATTTTCTTTCGACAACATTTTATTTTTAGGATGCCGATTATTAAGTATAATAATTAATTTCAACTTATTTTTACTATCTTGCCCTTCTTTTATCACAAAATTGATAAAAAGTACATTAAATAATGTTTAAAAATTATCAAAAATAGTCCTGTTTTTATTTATTTTATCAAAACTTCTGGTAAAAATACAAAACTCTCAAAAATATTGACCAATTAAATAAAGTGCTGTAAAGTGGCGCCATCTATTCTTTCCATATTAAGGCAGATTATATAAAATCTTATATAACGCAATAAGACGCAGTAGAGTAGATAAAAATATATATTAAATACTTTATTATAGTTTCGCTTTTAAACCAACAATGTGGTGCAAAAAATGGGAAAAACAGTGAAAATCTAGTTACGTTGAACTTGACATTTGATGATTACTTTATACATGGTAACAAGGAAAAGTCCGGACCTGACCGTACTATTCATTGCGCTAACTCCACAAGGTATTTTCCGCTATACCTGCTTGCCTTTTTTGACCTGCACGCGTGGACGAGGTTGTTCTACAGCACTGAGCTTCCTTTAACTTTTAAACTTCCCTAATATCGTGCTGACAAATTGCATACCTTAATATTTTTAACAAGTTGTTAAGATCTTATTTTAAACCTAAACTAAGTTTTGTCCATCAATTTTGGGTCAAAAAGCTTACAGTGTTTTTGGATCAGGTATTCCAAGGAGCGTAGTAAACTTACTGACTCACAAAAATATGGTGTATTTCTTTATTTAGTTATTTTACTTAATTTTTGGTAATAAAACCTACCGCAAAAATAATATTATTTATTTATGTGGCATAAAAAAAATATATACCATATGATGCAAAAAATGGGAAAAACAGTGAAAATCTAGTTACGTTGAACTTGACATTTGATGATTACTTTATACATAGTAACAAGGAAAAGTCCGGACCTGACCGTACTATTCATTGCGCTAACTCCACAAGGTATTTTCCGCTATACCTGCTTGCCTTTTTTGACCTGCACGCGTGGACGAGATTGTTCTACAGCACTGAGCTTTCTTTAACCTTCAAACTTCCCTAATATCGTGCTGACACCTTGCATACCTTAATACTTTTATCAAGTTGTTAAGATCTTATTTTAAACCTAAACTAAGTTTTGTCCATCAATTTTAGGTTAAAAAGCTTACAGTGTTTTTGGATCAGGTATTCCAAGGAGCGTAGTAAACTTACTGACTCATAAAAATATGGTGTATTTCTTTATTTAGTTATTTTACTTAATTTTTGGTAATAAAACCTACCGCAAAAATAATATTATTTATTTATGTGGCATAAAAAAATATATACCATATGGTGCAAAAAATGGGAAAAACAGTGAAAATCTAGTTACGTTGAACTTGACATTTGATGATTACTTTATACATAGTAACAAGGAAAAGTCCGGACCTGACCGTACTATTCATTGCGCTAACTCCACAAGGTATTTTCCGCTATACCTGCTTGCCTTTTTTGACCTGCACGCGTGGACGAGATTGTTCTACAGCACTGAGCTTTCTTTAACCTTCAAACTTCCCTAATATCGTGCTGACACCTTGCATACCTTAATACTTTTATCAAGTTGTTAAGATCTTATTTTAAACCTAAACTAAGTTTTGTCCATCAATTTTAGGTTAAAAAGCTTACAGTGTTTTTGGATCAGGTATTCCAAGGAGCGTAGTAAACTTACTGACTCATAAAAATATGGTGTATTTCTTTATTTAGTTATTTTACTTAATTTTTGGTAATAAAACCTACCGCAAAAATAATATTATTTATTTATGTGGCATAAAAAAATATATACCATATGGTGCAAAAAATGGGAAAAACAGTGAAAATCTAGTTACGTTGAACTTGACATTTGATGATTACTTTATACATAGTAACAAGGAAAAGTCCGGACCTGACCGTACTATTCATTGCGCTAACTCCACAAGGTATTTTCCGCTATACCTGCTTGCCATTTTTGACCTGCACGCGTGGACGAGATTGTTCTACAGCACTGAGCTTCCTTTAACCTTCAATCTTCCCTAATATCGTGCTGACACCTTGCATACCTTAATATTTTTAACAAGTTGTTAAGATCTTATTTTAAACCTACACTAAGTTTTGTCCATCAATTTTAGGTTAAAAAGCTTACAGTGTTTTTGGATCAGGTATTCCAAGGAGCGTAGTAAACTTACTGACTCATAAAAATATGGTGTATTTCTTTATTTAGTTATTTTACTTAATTTTTGGTAATAAAACCTACCGCAAAAATAATATTATTTATTTATGTGGCATAAAAAAATATATACCCATTTTTATCCCTTTTTGAAGTGTGCTTAATTACTCCTTTGATAAATTGGGTTGTTGTTAGTACAGTTTTTTTAACAGTTGAAATCATCTAGTTTTATCAATTTAGTAATCAGGTTTGGACTTATTTGACTTTGTATTTTTAAAACATTTTGTTATACATAAATATTTTTAGGCAAAAAAGTCTCTTGTACTGACGGTACTTTATTCGATATTGCGCTAACTCCACAAGGTATTTTCCGCTATACCTGCTTGCCTTTTTTGACCTGCACGCGTGGACGAGATTGTTCTACAGCACTGAGCTTCCTTTAACCTTCAAACTTCCCTAATATCGTGCTGACACCTTGCATACCTTAATATTTTTAACCAGTTGTTAAGATCTTATTTTAAACCTAAACTAAGTTTTGTCCATCAATTTTAGGTCAAAAAGCTTACAGTGTTTTTGGATCAGGTATTCCAAGAAGCGTAGTAAACTTACTGACTCATAAAAATATAGTGTATTTCTTTATTTAATTATTTTTACTTTATTTTTGGTAATAAAACTTACCGCAAAAATAATATTATTTATTTATGTGGCATAAAAAAATATATACCCATTTTAATCCCTTTTTAATTTTAATTCTCTGATAAATTGTTGTTAGTACAGTATTTAACAATAAATCATCAGTTTAAAATTTATAATCGTTTATTTATTTACTTTGTATTTAAAAACTTTGTTATACATAAAATTTTACAAAATGGATTTTTTCAGCGGTATTTTTTCGATATTAGGTGCTCAATACTAAAAAGGTATTTATTTTTAAATTGTTTTATAAAGCTTTGTATCGACATCAGTTGTATTACAGATTGCGACATATTAAATAGAACAAATTTTTTATTTTTTATCGTGTTATTTTAAGAATATGCCATAAAAAAGCTAAACAAAAAACTAGGCCGCTAGACCTAAAAAGAGTTTAAGATCGAATTACTCTAAGAGAAAAAACTTTTGTTTTTTGCTGAGAAACTCTATAAAACTTTTTGTGATACCTTAATTCATGTTATTTTTTTTGTAGCTGACAATGGATAATAAGTTCATTTTCGTTTTAGAACAACACCTAATCAAACCAATGTGTTTCACTGGTTCAAAAAACCAGTAGCCATGGCTTTTTTAACCAGTGTATTATATATTTTGTTTATGTGTCACTCTCAAACGAAAATGAACAGATTTTAGTAAGGTCCGAAATACAGGGTGTTTCCTAACTACGGTACGAAACTTCAGAGGGTGATTGGCTAGGTTGTTTTAAGAAAAAAAGTTCCTATGAACATATGCCCGGAGTTGCTTCGTTTCTGAGATACAGGGCGTTAAAGTTTAAAGAAAAAAATGGTATTTATAAAATATCATAAATATCCTAAAACCGATTTGGTGCAGTTATTTGAAGTAATAAGGTGCTTATTTAGCTCTAACTAGATTGAAATTATTAGCTCCAGTGGCGTCTCAGTTGGCACCACAGCCATATTATTGACGAAAAAAAGTACACCAATGACGTTTTCTTATAGTTTTTATATTTTTTAAGATTAAGCAACTAAAAATACAACTTTTTACTTTTCTGTGTTTTCTTCATATCTAGCTTCGTTTTCGAGAAAAAAAAATAAAAACCACATTAACTCATTCTAAAAGCTATCCATGGACAACATAAAATAAAACCCAAAAATAAAAAATAAACAATTTCGACCTTAAAGTAAATGAGCAAAATGTCCACCTTCTCATAAAATACGGGACTGCAATCGATTTGTCATTTTTTTTTCTAAAAAAAAAACTACAAAAAGAAGTCATTGGTTTACCAAATTGTTTAAGGATATTTATTTATGATATTAAAATATCGTTTTCTTTTTAAGTGTCAGACACTCAATGACAAATCGATTGCAGTCCCGTATTTTATGAGAAGGTGGACATTTTGCTCATTTACTTTAAGGTCGAAATTGTTTATTTTTTATTTTTAGTTTTTATTTTATGTTGTCCATGGATAGCATTTAGAATGAGTTAATGTGGTTTTTATTTTTTTTCTCGAAAACGAAGCTAGATATGAAGAAAACATAGGAAAGTAAAAAGTTGTATTTTTAATTGCTCAATCTTAAAAAATATAAAAACTATAAGAAAAAGTCCTTGGTGTACTTTTTTTCGTCAATAATATGGCTGTGGTGCCCACTGAGACGCCACTGGAGCTAATAATTTCAATCTAGTTAGAGCTAAATAAGCACCTTATTACTTTAAATAAATAACTGCACCAAATTTCGACCAAATCGGTTTTAGAAGATTTATGATATTTAATAAATAACGTTTTTTTCTTTAAACTTCAACGTCCTGTGTTCCAGAAACGAAGCAACTCCGGACATATGTTCATAGGAACTTTTTTTCTTAAAACGACCTAGCCAATCACCCTCTGAAGTTTCGTACCGTAGTTAGGAAACACCCTGTATTATGTCTCTTTAAGTTCTTGTATATGACAGAATAAACCTCGTGACTCATTAACACGCCCTATGCAAAGACTACAACGTTGTTTCTTGGAAAGAACTATGCGGAATATTAATAATTCTGACCTAAACAAGGATATTAAAACTTAAGACTTTAAAGTAGTCCATTTATTTACCTAACATAACTAATGGATTTAAACTTATTTTTTAGATAAGTTAATTTGGTCAATGAAATAACTAAAAACTATTCTGGTATGGTTGACATGAGATACAAAATAAAATATTACACCAGATTTAATATGTTAATACTATAACGAATTAAAAATATCAGTGAATAAGCTCCTAACTTTTTTTTTTAATTTAAAACCACTTTAGTCTAATAATACACAAAAAAAGTCAATAAAACAGTAAAACTTGTTTAGAATCTATAATTATAGCGGTCAAATTCCAGTCAAGGCGAAATATTAGCAAAATGGCGTCAAATTGACAAACTACGGAACTGGCCGGCTACAAATGTGTAAATAAAATCGATCTGCTATTCTGTTCTGCGTATGATTTAAAACCCTAAGTGATGACTACCGCCACAGCGCAGCGCACGGACACGTTTTTTCGCCCATAAAATCTAACTTTTAAACCGCGCATCTGATACCCTTTACCGGTTCATATGAAGGTCAGTGGTATCTCCATATGTTTTTATTTTTTACTTACCCGTTAAATTACCCATTATAAGCCACTTTGCATATAAACGGACTGGTGCTAAGTAAAAAAAGTGTGCTTTTTAATGTTAAATAAAATATTACGGTTCCAAATATTTAAATCCAAACCTTTTTCACAATGAAACTGATTAATGATCAAAAACATTTGCCCTGTTTCGTATTTATGTGTAGGAATTCGTACTGGGATCTCTAACAAATTTATCGTAAAATAAAACGGTCCCAAAACAATTTATCTGATTTAAGTAGCAACCGGGATGCTATTTAAATAAATTGAAACCAGGGAGTATTGAAATAAGTTATAAAGCAAATTTAGAAAAAAGAAATAAAAATGATCCTGGCGCAAGTTATGTGTATCAAGAAAGCAATAATGTTGTTTCTCAGATTTATATTTTAGTTTAGTCATAGTCAGAACTATTTCTGTATAAAAGTATTCTTATAGCCCAATAAAATATAGTAAGTAAAAAATACCAACTTTAAGAACTAAGGAATCTTAGGTAATTAAAATTTTTAATAATAGTTCTCGGCTTTACAAGATAAGGATAATTAATCAGCTCAAATTTCAAAATATAATAAAGGTATACCCCGCATTTAGCTAGTTACCATTTTAGGTTTTATTTTAGTTATATATTTTTTTTTCTTGAAAAGAGTAACCAAATTGCGATTCATATCGTTATATCGTTCTAAAATTATTATTGTGAAATAATAAAAATTGCAAGTCGATAATTGAGCTACTTGGTATTTTTTTGACTTTTTACAACGAACAATACAATTAAAAGTAATCAGTTCCAACAAAATAATTTTAGAAAAGCGCAAAAATAAATTATATAATAAAGACGATCAAAGATAAAATTTGGGTATGTCAAATCAGGCGATCTCTGTGGCCATGAAATAAGTCCACCTTTTTAATTTTAACTATTTTACTTTCGCTGATTAAGATGGGTTCTGGCTTGCCTGTAATAATAAGTAGGTGCTTTGTGTTTTAAATAAATTGCGCAGTTTTTTTGCAATACCGTAGGCCATAAGCTTAATAAAAAAATACCCATATGTAGAATTTACTTAAGTAAAGTAATAATGTAAATGTATTTTTTCTTTTATGACAACCCACGACGGTTTGTATGGAGCCTAAGTACTAGGTACCGTGAGTGTCACACTAAGCAATAAAAAATATTTAAGTTTTAAAGTCATCATTTTTATTTTTAATTTGGGTACATATTAAATTGCTAAATTTTTTTAAATAATTTTAAGAACATTAATTTTTAAAATAATTGCATTTCTTGGGCGATTGTAAGAAACTTTTTACCATTAATATTACATCAGATTTGACTTTTTTATGTTTAGTTTACTTTTTGTTTTTTATAGGCAATGCTTTAGTTCATGCACTTTAGGGATTAAATGGGTACTTTTAGTCCCTCTTAATGGTACTCATAACCTAACGATACACTTGACAGTGTATACAAAATTTCCTAACTAAATAGATTTAATATTCTTAACCTAGAAATGAATAGATGCAGGGTATAAATTATTATTTATTTTAGATGGTTGTATAGGGTGGTACGTAATACGGTGGATGATAAAATGTTACTCCTAACTTAACGATGAATAAAAAGCGTGTACTCAGAGTCAGTTATAATGAAGCGCTTGTCGTCCGCGTATGACCTTATTTGTCAGTTCAATAAAATATGTCATGTAAATGCAAACGGAAAGTCGACATTTCGCGGTGTATTTTTATGTCTTCTACGCCGATTGCTGTCTTGTAATCATCAAGACTTAGCCCTTTTTTGGTGACGCACCGGCACACCTTTAGGCTTTTTAGTCAAGTCACCCTCGACATTTACGCAATATGCCTTCGCCCCGGTTCCTTAGAATTCCCAAACAACTTTTCCCGTATATTCGTGTTTCATATGGCCTAATACAGATGCATTTACAGAAATGTTGTGTATGTTCTTTTTTGAGAAGTTGAAGGTATCGAATTTGTTTAAGTTCTTGCGCATATCATCATAAAAGTCATTAGTAAAAATTTGCAAAATTAAGGAGTTTGTATCGGTGTAAAGTAGAACCTTATTGCTGCCTTAAACCCTACATAAAAAGGTTTATTATATGTAATTTTTGTTTTTGCATCTTTATTGCAACTAAATTCTCGCTAAAAATTGAAATACTTTTTAAATGTTGGTTTCAGAATAATGCCTCTGTCCCTAGCCTCCTGCCTTCATTTTCCCAATGGGTGACTAGTTTAATATCTGACCGTTTCTTTACATTTCCCATCTTTTTTTAAATAAGGAATTATTTATTAGTATGAAAAAGTCTTTCTCAAAATTGTTCTGTGGCTTAATTTCATTAACCGTGTTCTTATCTATGTATTTTTTTAACCAGAAGAATTGATCAAAACTCAGTACGCAATGAATTTTGATTAGCTTAAGGCCATGTTCTAAACATCGTTGCAAATTTTATTTATGAATAAAATGTTTCTTAAAAAAAACAAAAAATATTTTTTTTTAATTTTTGTTTTTGGTTTTGGTGTAGTAATAGATTGTGGGCAAAAGAGCAGCTCATTGTGTAGGTAATACAATTTGGCAGGATAGTCTAAATCCACTTCGAAAATATAACCAGTATTTAACTCTTTATCAAGTTCGCAAATTTTTAATTTCTGCCATTTGTCTTCCGCAAGGCATTTAAAATACTGCTATACAGATTTGGAGCACCCAAATACACAATGTAGAGAGTGGATTTGGAAGCATCGTAATTTGGTGTAAATTTGTTGTTTGCAATACCTTGTCACACACTACACTGACTTATCCGGTCATGTACCATATCAATGTCTGTGAGTAACTCTAACTCACTCACGCGCATTACCACATCTTAGGAAAATAGTGAAGTTCTGCGCAGGATTAAAACTATAGACATTGATACATACATCTCTGAAATTATCAAACACATCAGCCAGAATTAAAATATCGGATATGAAATAAATGTCCGAATATCTGCCTAATGTATCGCATTTAAACAAATCCCATACAGCCAAAGCACGCTTGTATTCCTTATCGCTAATTTTTTTTATTAAGGCGGTTATAAAATTATTTGTGTGATGGAAGCGCGGTAATATCAGATTTGTACATTGCATCTATATACGAATATAAGAAGACACCTTTCTGTCGAATAAGCTAAAATTCTTTATTATATTTCCTAACTTTGCAACACTAATCTGATTTTAAATTTTTTGCTAGCCCATCTAAACCGCTAGCCATAAAGCAAAAACTATTTAAAATTTTCTTTTGTTTGCCCTTTTAAACTTGTTGACCAAAACGTGCTTTGTAAACGAAATATTAATGTTCTTTATTTCAAGAGATCACGGTTAAACGTTCTTTCCGGTAGCCAACTGTTTAATCAACAGATGGCTATCGAAGCCAGATATGTTGTGGAAACAGATTGGTACAAATTTTGAAAATTTGTAGTTTACATTGCAGACAAAGTGAGCTGCACCTCAAAAAAAGCCTGTTAAATGACAATAATCCCTTACTTTTTCGCCTCCTCCATTCAAAGGTTTTTTGCAAATATGTCAGATTGTATTAAACCTGCTCTGCTGTTTAATAGTTAAGGGGGCCATAGGTAGTAAAAATATCAAGTGCTTGCTATAAAGTATCTTACAGTCACTTTACAATATTTCTTTAAATTGTATTGTGATTATTTTTTTTTAATATAAAAAAATGTTACTGTTACTTACCAATTTCTTAACTTTATAAATATTAAAACAACTTTTTAAATATTACTCCTCTTTTCTCAATGAAAACCCCTGAATTTATAGCATCTTAAATAAAAACTTATACATACAAATATACCTGTTTGATTACCCACAAAAAATCTTAATTATCTTTTTTTTAAATATATTTATTTTCCTATCTAACAAAATAAAATAAAACAACATTATTAAAAAACCTGTGGATTTTTAAAAGAAACATTGTATACTAAAGCGTCCATTAAAATCAGACACGAAAATTTAATATCATGTCAGTTCGCAGAACATCGACAATGCTGGTCACATCCTTTTATAGCTCGACTGGAAAATTGTTCATAAAAGAAGAGACTGATGTCCCATTGCCGTTTTTGTCAAATAGATTTTTATTTCGACTTGGTGCCATTCAAACCTGTCATTTTAGACTAACCCTTCAGAATAATACAAATAACAAATAATTTTACGAACAGAACAACCCTGTGGACAAATCACGTTTTGCTATTTGTTTTTAGTTCATTAAACCGTGTATTATTTTTCAAATCTAGTTGTTGTGTCCAATAAGTATTTAAATTATATACAGTATGTCCGCGGATGCGGTTAACAAGAGGACAAAGTGACCAAAAATTGAAAGATACGTAAAAAAGTTATTCCTGATAAAAAATTCTGCTTGTCGAAAAAATATAAACTACAATGAGAAAAAGATTGTTATTATACAGGGCGTCATAAAAATGCAAAAACATAAAATCAAACAGTCGTTTTTTTGACCTTTTAACGTAAAATGATTAAAAAAAAAACTTGCTTCAAATGTATTTTTAATCCTTATTCCGAACTTACTAAAGAAAATTTAAATTTACGAAAAATAAAAAAATCAACATTTTTGCAAGTACGCATTTTACATTTACATTTTTTTATATTTTACATTAATTTTTCATTGCATATTTATTTTTATTAATGTTTAGAAATGACAAGGTAATAATCAAGTAAAAATAGTAAAATGCGTACTTGTAAAAATATTGATTTATTTAAATTTTTCATAAATTCAAATTTTCTTCAGTAATTTCGGAATCAGGCTTAGTAGTAAATTTGGAGCAAGTTTTTTATTTATTATTTCACGTTAAATGGCCTAAAAATGACTATTTGCTCTTCTTTGATTTTATGTTTTTGCATTTTTTGGACGCCCTGTATGATAACAATCTTTTTTCTCATTGTAGTTCATATTTTTTCGAGAAGCAGAGTTTTTTTTTTATCAAGAATGACTTTTTTGCGTATCTTTCAATTTTTGGTGCATTTGTCCTCTTGTTAACCGCATACGCGGACATACTGTATATTATATTTTCTTTTTTTTAAAAAAAAAGGTGTTCAAACAAATTTTATGGCAATTATACTCCATTTTAAATAAATGGGCATTATTAAGGATATGGATAAAACTTAATCACATGGTTTTTGTTGCTTATATATGGCAACATCAATGCCTAAATGTCTACGAAACTTTGTATTTATTGAACTTGCCCAATATTATGGTAAAGCTCAAAGTCACTTAACAACATCAGTAGAATGTCGCATATTTGTTGGTATGGTTAAAACCCGGTTTATCAAGCCAATCAAATATATTTAATAAAATAAAACAATTTGGTACTAAGGCTTTTGTATTATTTTCCAAATCAATGAATACTTGTTATTGCAGATCAATTTACTTGCCCACCGAAGATCTGTAAGAAAAACCCTTTTACAGATATTTTCATGGCTGCTACTAATTAACCAATATATTTTCTTTTTTGGCAGCTCCAAGTAAATCAGCTCTACTACTACGCATTTATATTACATCTAAAGAAGCATCAGACGTTTTCCCTTGTTCATTAGATAATCGTGACCGTGTAACTCACTGCCTTAAAATATCTTTCTTTTCTTTTCCCCAATCCCCTAGATCTTTAAATCTTTCTTGAACTGTCCCAAGAAAAAAAGATAAATATTAACTAAGCTATGAATTATATCCCGATATTAAAAGCTTAATAGTTTGGGGATAAAATAAAGTTATGGGATTTGGTGTATTTAGGTATATTGTTTTTTATTTGTTCATTGAGTTTTTCTTAATAACATAATAACATGCGAATATTTAAAAAGACCATTCTTGGGTCCATTTTAAGGAAAAAACTTTCCATTAACCTTTGGTCTAAACGCCTTAACTTTTGAACTGCAGGATGCTAATAACAAAGCTATTTTTTTATGGCATCTTTATTTTAACCATAGATATTTTTGTCAAACGTAGTACGCATCCTTTATGCATTAAAAGTATTTTTTTGCCTGTCATTTTAAAGAAAAAAGGTATAAGCCTCTGCTTTTTCTAACATTTTTTTTATTATTATTTTTTTTATTTTTTTTGTTTTACGTACAATTTTGCACCAAAAATTAGAAGTTATTAATAGGTACGTTATTATAAAATAAATTATTATCTTATTAAGGATTGAAAACGTATCTAGTATGTAAGAAGTAGATTTGTTTCGTAAACATAAACGGTTTTAATATTTGTCTACCTTACCTTATATTAATTACCAATATTATTAAAATACATGGTCTATGTAACAAATTCTGGGTTTACAACACTTTTTAAATAAAGTTATTCCGGCTACCCGAAGAGTTTTGGGGAAACCCAAAAAACAGAGTATTAAACCCAAAATTTTTTTTAAAAATTTTCAAAACACATTTTAAAAAAAACAAATTTTAGTTATCCCCCATTTTGTTTTAAAATTTTCCAAAATTTTTTAATATCCCCCCACATTATGAATTGACTTATTTCCCCGGGGGGGTTGGAGCCATTAGTACATACAGAATCAAAAACAAATAAATATTTTTAAAATACTTTTTACTTAAAGAAAAGTGTAGCATAACCCTTTCCTCTTTAAAATATTTCAGTGTTAATCTCTTACGAACGCCCCAACAACAATAAAACATTATCTAGGGTCATACCAAATTTACAATTTTTTTTTAAATTTTAGCATCCTGTATTTAAAAAAAAATAACCTTAGGGCATTTCTGTTAAATAGGTGTTTTTTTTAATTAAAATATATCCAAAAATTTAAAAAAATTAAAAAGAATTATTATATTTAAAATTTAATTAATTATTAGCGTGTTAATTAAAAACACCCTGTATACCATTTTTTTAAAAAATAAAGTGAATTAGGAAGTAATTAGGTTGCTACAAATTAAATATTAAATAAAAAATGGTTTAACTATTAAAAAAACCGCAAATATCTTAACTTGTTAATTATTATTGAATTATGTATTATTATTTTTGGCAGGTGGCAAGAAACAATTTTTTTGTAAAAAGCTTCTTAATACAAAATTTTTCTTGGAAATTATTTCAACTACTGTACTAAAATATTAGACAAAGGAATGATAATAAACCATTTTATTTAGGAAGAAAAATACTAAAGGTTTTAGTTAAAGTTTTCAGTCACTGTAAACAAAATAATTTATGATTTAAATTTTGTT
>JAHBCN010015399.1:0-20977 GCA_019359885.1 Listronotus oregonensis
TGTAGTATAAACATGTTTTATCCATATATTGTTTAGAGGTTATATTATTTGTCTTTTTTGATTTATGTTATTAATAATTGTCAATGTTATCAGAACGTCACGTTTTGCGAATTAAAGCCTATTTCTTTAAAAGGTATTTTTATTACAATTTAATTCGCAAATAAATCATGGAAAAATACTTTAAACCTGATAGACTAGAAGCTGATCCAAATTCCACAACTGCAGCAAAAGAATTTAAGCATTGGTATGAAACATTTAGAAATTTCTTAGAAAGCACTTCACACAAAGAAAAATCACTTGAAGACAAAGATAAGTACATGCTTTTAATTAATTTTGTCTCATCTAATGTCTATGATTATATAAGTGAAGTAAAATCATATGATTCTGCTATAAAAATTCTAGAAAGTTTATATATTAAGCCAACAAATGAAATCTACGCAAGATACATTCTGTCTACTCGAAAACAACAAGTTAACGAAACTATTGATCAGTATGTACAAGAGCTTAAACTTTTGTCTAAAAATTGTAATTTTAAAGCTGTATCTGCTCAGCAAAACAAAGAAGATTTTATCCGTGATGCTTTTATAAACGGCATTATACAGTCTAACATCCGCCAAAGATTACTGGAATTTACTACCTTATCTTTAGATGAAGCTGTCTCTAAATCGAGATCATTAGAAGATTCTCAAAAACAAGCCGAATCGTATAACAATACAACATCAAGTTTTGCTAACAGTGCTTCATGTTCTAAAACTTATACATTAGAAGAAACAAATGTAGCTTCTGTTTATTCTAAGAATCAAAAATCTTTTCAAACATGCTATTTTTGTGGAAATGCTAGACACCCACGTTCCATGTGTCCGGCGAGAAATGCTATTTGTCAAAACTGTCAAAAAAGGGGTCACTGGGTGAAAATGTGCATGAAATCTACAAATTTAAACCAAACAAAACCCACTTCTGCAACAACTTTTGTAATAGCTTCATCATCTAAAACACCCATTACTCTTTCAAAAGCAGTAATAAACGTTTCTATCAATAACATGGATGCTAAAGCGCTCATAGATACTGGGAGTTCAGATACCTTTTTAAATCAGGAGTTTGCAATTAAACATAAATTAAAAATTGTTATAACTAAAGGGCAAGTTTCGATGGCTTCTATGTCCTGTTCATCAGAAATTAAGGGCTATTGTTTAGTAAATCTTCAAATTGAAAATGAAAGATATAATCAAATAAAAGTTTTAGTTTTGTCAGATCTTTGCGCGGACATTATTGTTGGTCACGACATTATGAAACAACATAAATCCATTGAAATATCGTTTGGAGGATCCAAATCACCACTTTCAATCTGTTGTGTAGCTGAAGCTAAAGTTGAACCACCATACTTATTTTCGAATCTTAGTGAAAATGTTTACCCAATCGCAACAAAATCTCGAAGGCATTCGGATAAAGATGAGCAATTTATTAAACAAGAAGTCCAAAATCTATTAAAAAAGGGATTATTGAAGAAAGTATTTCACCATGGAGAGCCCAAGTAATAGTAACTAAAAGTGACAATCATAAACGTCGTATGGTCGTTGATTATTCTCAGACTATTAATAAATTTACTTTACTTGATGCCTATCCTCTTCCTAATATTGAGTCGTTAGTTTCAAAAATATCAAAGTATCAAATATTTAGCACAATTGATCTTAAATCTGCATACCATCAAATACCTATTCAAGAAGCTGATAAACCATACACAGCTTTCGAAGCAGAAGGTCGATTGTATCAATTTCGACGAATTCCATTTGGGGTCACTAATGGAGTTTCTTGTTTCCAAAGAGTGATTGATTCAGTTATTCAAAAAGAAAATTTACAAGGCGTATTTGCATACTTGGATGACGTCACAGTGTGTGGTGAAAACCAAAAAAACCATGATATCAATTTACAAAAATTTTTAGATGCAGCTCAAAAATATGGACTTACTTTAAATAAAGATAAATGTAAATTTAATAAACAATCAGTAAATATTCTCGGC
This sequence comes from Listronotus oregonensis, assembly GCA_019359885.1. NCBI lineage: Eukaryota > Metazoa > Arthropoda > Insecta > Coleoptera > Curculionidae > Listronotus > Listronotus oregonensis. The sequence goes on from JAHBCN010015399.1 coordinate 2,018, forward strand.
TATACTATCGAAAATAAAACAATGAAACCTGATTCTGATCGACTAAAACCTCTTTTAGACCTTCCAATTCCTACAGATTTAAAAAGTCTTCAAAGAGCACTTGGGATGTTTTCACATTATTCAAAATGGATCAAAAATTTTTCGGAGAAAATACGTGGCCTTGTGGATTGTAAGTCTTTTCCTATGAATACAGATTTAAATTTTGCATTTGAAAGTCTAAAAACTGATATAGCAAACTCCCTTCTGTGGACAATTGATGATAAAGAAATTTTAATTGTCGAAACAGATGCATCCGATTTTGCTATTGCTGCTACTCTTAGTCAAATGGGAAGACCTGTTGCTTTCTTTTCTCGTACCCTTACAGATTCTGAACGGAGACATTCTTCAATTGAAAAAGAGGCCTATGCTTGTGTTGAGGCACTAAGGAAATGGAGACACTTTTTGATTGGAAGACAATTTAAATTAGTAACAGACCAGAAATCGGTATCATTTATGTTTAATAGTAATCATTCTAGCAAGATCAAAAATGAAAAAATAATGCGATGGCGTTTAGAACTTTCATGTTTTAAATACGATATCATCTATCGTCCTGGAAAATCTAATGTTGCAGCAGATACATTTTCAAGGATTTGTAACAGCATTACAAACACATTGTTTGAATTACACTCTTCTTTATCACATCCTGGTGTAACAAGAATGTACCATTTTGTAAAAATTCGTAATCTACCTTATTCACTAGAAGATATAAGACAAATGACAGCTGCATGTCCAATTTGTGCTGAAGTTAAACCTAAATTTTATACAAAAGATGAACACAAGCATTTAATTAAAGCAACGGCACCTTTTGAAAGACTAAATATTGATTTTAAAGGTCCAATCCCTAGTTCATCCAAAAACTGCTATATGTTAACGATAGTTGATGAGTTTTCAAGATTTCCATGGGCTTTTCCGTGTACCGACACATCTAGTCAAACTGCTATAGAATGTCTAAATAACTTATTCTGTCTTTTCGGAATGCCAGCTTATATACATTCAGACCGTGGAACCAGTTTTACTTCGAAGGAATTTATTAATTACCTTCATTCTAAAGGCATTGCCTCAAGTAGAACAACGCCATATAATCCCGAGGGAAATGGACAAGCTGAAAAGTACAACGGTACAATATGGAAAGCAGTTACTTTAACACTTAAAACTAGAAATTTGGACACTACTAAATGGGAAATAGTTTTACCAGATGCTTTACATTCTGTAAGAAGTTTATTATGTACAGCAACTAATAATACTCCACATGAACGTCTATTTAATTATCAACGTCGATCAACTAGTGGAACATCTATTCCTTCATGGTTACAGAGTTCGCAAAAAGTCTTATTAAAAAAGTTTGTTCGCAGAAGTAAATTTGACCCCTTGGTAGAAGAAGTTGACCTTATTCAAGCAAATCCAGACTACGCTTTGATCAGATATGAAAATGGAAAAGAAAGTACAGTAGCTACTAAACACTTAGCACCTAGAGGAGATGTTACTTTAGAACATAATGGAGAAAAAGCAGAAGATCATAATTCCAATTTAAATAACAAAAATTCGAGTTCATCCGAGGACCTAAATCAATCTGTTAGTAAAGATGTAAATGAAAATGATATGCCAACAAGTGATACTGATATTCTGAGAAGATCAACCAGATTAAAAAACAAACCACATTATTTACAAGACTATACAGAAAAATAGCCCCTGGGTGAATGTAGTATAAACATGTTTTATCCATATATTGTTTAGAGGTTATATTATTTGTCTTTTTTGATTTATGTTATTAATAATTGTCAATGTTATCAGAACGTCACGTTTTGCGAATTAAAGCCTATTTCTTTAAAAGGTATTTTTATTACACAGCCATAACCCTTTCCTTTAATGAAATATTTTTCCTCTAACACAGTATGTTCCTTTGCTTCGTTCAGAAGCGAGAGAAGTAAAAGATAATTAACTGTTTATTTCTCTTGTGACATTTTGTAATCTCTTTATTTTCGATTTCAATATTAAGTTACCATCAAGGCTCACAGTAGTTCACCAGGACAAGTTCCGGCCTACCAGACGCAGTTTTATATTACACGAAACGTTTTAGCCTATTTCCCCCTATCACAACTTCGTTATCGTTCCACATAAAGACATGAGAATAAGTATTTTAATTACCCATGAAAAAATTAGGAAGTAATGTCAAGTGGTTTCTGAAATATTTGATTTTAAAAATGGTCCATTTTACTAATTAACTTCCTCATTACTCATTAAAATCATGGGGCACTTCCCGAGAGAGTAGAAACTTGAAATTTGGTATGTAAGTTTAGGGACACAAGTAAAGGAAATAATCTGAAAACTGCACATTTTACTTTGAAGGCTCTGAAACAAGGGCGGTAATATCGTATATTAAGGGGGTATTTTAGAACTTTTGTCTTGGAATATAAAATGCAGGCAGGATTTTATTCACCAAACAAAGAAAATTGCGAAATTTTAGCTATTAGGCCCCAAACTCCATTCTACTCGAAAAAATAACTTTTAATTCAGGATTACAAAACTTGTCTAAGCTTATAAATAATACGGTTAAAAAACTTATATTCTGAGAAGAATTATCAGTTCTTCTTAATAATTTTTTCTATTTATTGAAGTCAGAAAAAGTGATCCACCAGAAACACTTATGCAAAATAAGAGCCAAGTTCCTATCCAAAAACATCATCGTCTTAAACTACCGAGATCCAAAATTAGAGCAAGTTCTTTTTTGACTTGGAAAAGTTTTTACTGATCGGTCTGTATTAATAAAAAACTGTCTGTTAATGAATAAAAAGGTAATTTAAAAAAATTAAATCGACTTAAAAAAAAATAATGACTTAAAATTAATAAATACTATTTTTTATATATACACACTAAATTTACCAACAAAAAACGAAATCAAAAGTAGGTGCGAAACAAATTAGGGGCCTACAATTTTTTTTGAGATCGGTTCCAGCAAAACCACCGTTTTTTATTAACCGACTTCATTTTGGTGAAGTTTTATATTCAATGGCTTTGCTAGCACCGACCTCAAAAAAAATTGTAGGCCCCTAATTCATTTCGTACCTACTTTTGATTTCGTTTTTATTGGTTAATTTTATTTAGTGTAGATATAAAAAATATTATTTCCTAATTTTAAGTTAATTCTTTTTAAAGTCGGTTTAATTTTTTTAAAATTACCTTTTTATTTCGTAATTTTTAGTTTAAACTAAAACCTAGAATATTTTTTTTTGTAGTAAGTACCTAGTAATGGCTTTGTGGTAAATATTTAAAGATTTTGTTGTAAACATAGAATGCCCTAGAATTTTACCATGATTTTAAGATGTTTTCCCTTCGACACTACACCTGTGGCTAGTATCAATCAGCCAGACCTTTACATTAACACGTGTTAGTCCGTATTATAAAAACTACGGAACCGATTTTGATGAAGTCTTTGCTGTTCCCTAAGTTGAAGTAAGTGTACATAACATACATACATACAAACATACATAAATACATACAAACATACACACATACATACAATTAAAAAATTGGGTACTTTTTTTGGAAGCCCTAATAGACTCATATGTAAATGTAAAGCAGTTTCAATAAAATTACATAAATACGCGTCGAATTGATAACCTTCTTTTTTTAAGTCGGTTAAAAACGAACATTCATTATTACAGACAGATCAGTAAAAAAGCTGCCAAATCAAAAACGAACTTGGTCTACTTTTAGACCCCACTACTTCAATAGGTCGAGATTTTGGATAGGAACTTGACCTTTATTTTACAGAACCCAAATTTTACAAACTATGAAAATCCTAAAACATTTAACAGTGTTTACTTCTCTTTGACTGAGTAAATCATCAGGTGAAAAAAGATTTTGTTGAGGGAGAAGAGAAGTATTGCTAGTTATTTTGCCAGTAAAAACCAAAAGCTAATATGCTTACCTTCTAATGAAGATGACTGGGGTACATTGGTTAATTCTGAAATTATTGTTCCATGGCTAAACCTTTCCCAAATTGTTATGGATGGGATAATCCAGAAAAGCTGGTGCATCATTTCTAGGTGACAGAACAGGTGAAAATTCTCCTTAAAATCCAAAAGTTAAAGCGTTAACATCAGTATTTAAGTAAACTTCTACTCATAACACACCCTTGCTTTATAGCCAGAATAATAAAATGTATGCATACTTACGCAAAATTACCAACTGGTCTGTTTCCCTCTCAATAACTAAATCGTGTTGGTTATGAGGTAATTCTTTATATACATTATCGTCTGTGTTTTTGCAAATTTCAGCATTAGGACCATGGGTAGACTTTTTTAAATCCTCTTTAAAAATGTGACTTTTATCATCAAATAGTTTTTTCCTTACATTGTATCCCCTTCTTGACGTAGTAGCTGCATTTTTAAATGGTGTACCTGAAGTTCTTTTGATGTGTCATCTGTCACAGTTTGTGAAATAGAATGCAATGAAATTATTTCTAAATCAATGAAAGAATACAATATCTGATCAGTCATGCACAGCAGCACATTTTTGCTGTCATGTGTTATTAAAATTTGACCCTCATAACGACAACCTTTATGTTTGACAATCACAGTTCCATCTTTTTCAAACAAAACTTGTTTTGAGTTATAAATGCCAAGTCGGTTATCAGAGAACCTAATAAGTGAGAACATCGTAGTACCTAAAATTATATATAAAAAACAAATTAATTTGCATTCTTGTATTTAGTGAAAATATTTATTTAAAAATCTCTTAGTAATTTATTTTTAATTTTCCGTTATTCCAAAATATATGTATTAAAACATACAACATACAACATACACTTACCTCCTCCTCAAAATACCGGCCACTACATACTTGCCGCAATTTTTGGATTCCTCGCAAGCCGTTCATTTGATTTATATATATATATATATATATATATATATATATATATATATATATATATATATATATATATATATATATATATATATATATATATATATATATATATATATATATATATATATATATATAAATATATATTTAATTGAAGATTTATTTCTTAGCAAAGATGCTATGCCAGAAATTTTTATTCATAATTTCATTATGAAGACCCTTACCTGAAATTTGTAATACCCCGTGGAAGCAACAGCTATAGCAGCTGATGTCCATTGGAATCACACTGTTACCTATTTTTTTTTTTTTTGAACATTTTATGTGGCATTCTTTATTTCTGCTTTTATTAGAAATACACTGTTTTGAAACGAATGCAGAGAAATAACCTTCGCCTCACTGTTACACCTCGTATTTATTTTAATGCAATTCTGAATAAAAATTTTGACATATCATCGTGACAAAGGAATGAATTTGTAATTAAAAAAAAGATCGTCAAAATCAAATGCAAAGAAGCCAACTTTGAAACAGCGGCCAGCTTGTCGTGGCCGTTTTTTTTAAGGCAAGTGTATATATGGAATAGGGAAGATATTATTTTCAAATTTCCTATTTTTTTCATTTCCTCTACGATTTAGGGTTTCTAGTCACATCATTTAACACATTAAAAAATATAGAATGGCTAAAACAAAAATTATCACCTGTTATTAAAACGTAGTTTTAGTCCATCAGAAGTATACAGTAACTCAGCACTTTCTTCTAAGTAAAAAGAGACTTCTTTGGGAATGTCAATGGCAAAATTGCTGCTGTCGCTAACATATGTTTCAATATCTGATGAAGCTTGTGGAGAATGAGGTCTAAAAACAAAAAGATGCTATGAAATTAATGAAGTGGGAGCGACACCGTTTTAGCAACCAATAAAAGGCACAAGAATAAGTTATACAAATAAATATTTTATCATAATTATCTCATATTCTAGTAAAATAATGTTACAGGGGCATTTCAAATGTTGAGACAAGTGTTAGTGAAATAAATAAATGGGACACTCTATGTACTAAGCCCACAGCACATTAAAAGCATATAAGGTGCCTTTTTTTAGTCTGTTACAGAATTATCTGGGCCCCTGCATTTTATTAATATAACAATAAAAAAAAAAAAGAAACATATAAAATGTTCTTAATCTGACTTTACCAGCATGGGATGATATAATATACTTTCTCAATTCTCTTTTAAAAATACTTTCTGTTCGACTGAATACTTGGACTTAAACTAAAAGCTTTATAATAAAGGAAAAGAAGACATCAGTATACTTCGTTCTTGCACAGTATAGCTTCTACAGTGGGTCAAAAAAGTAAATTATTATTTGTCAAAATTTTTCAAACGGTCAATTTAAGTTACATTTTAGAAAAAATCCTTGATATTTTCGGCAAAATTTAAAATTTGATAGTATGGGAACCCTTTTAAAAAAAAAAACTAACTTACACATATTTCTTTGTATAACATTGTGCTCCTGAACTTGCACCCGTTCTTACTAGCCTCTTTCGCATCTCATACGACACGGGCATCTTTCCGGAAAGCTGGAAAGCAGCACGTGTGCAACTGTCCCCAAAAAAGTAGCAAAACTCTTCCTTCTAACTACAGACCTATATCTCTTCTTTCCGTTGTTTGTAAGGTTATGGAAAAGTTTGTTAATTCACAAATCTTAAAGTATCAGGAAAAACACAAAATCCTACATGACAGACAGTATGGATTTAGACTCAAAAGATCCACAGCTGATCTTCTTTCCTTTGTCTCGCACAACTGGAACAAGTCCCTTGAGTTTCTTGGTGAATCCGGACGCATCCGTTTCTAGGGCCAACCAGGGATTTTCCGCAATGGCCGTCAACGTTTTAGACACGCTCGCCCCTATCATTCTTATAAGTAACGACAAAAATGAACCTTTCGGGTTATCTCGGGTTTGTCGCTTTTCTGACCATTGCCTTTACGGCATTTAATTTTCTACCATTAAAACATCAATATTGGTTATATGCTTCTAAAATCGAAACGCTTTATAAAAACGTTAATGGTGTTGCGTTTACGCAAAACCCTTCGTGGTTACAACGTTTCAAGGAAAAAACAAACAAGTTGATTAAACATGGCATTGCCGAGTTGAATAAATGAGCACCGTTTAATTTTCACCTTGTAACGGTTTTCGAATAAAACGGTTCCTCGCAATATTTTAGTAGTTTTTTCAAAGCACCGTTTAATTTTCACCTTGTAACGGTTTTCGCATAAAAACTAAAATATTGCAAGGAACCCTTTCGGCAAACCACCACCCCGTTGTTCATGTTATTATTAAAACCGTTTAAATTTTGATCTAAAAGGATGGATATCTAAAAGGTAAAATTGTTCAGTAAACAAACACAAACGGATTCTTTATAGTTAAAGTTTTCCTTGCCTTGTTGACCTCGCTATAGATGTAGCGTAAAAAGGATTTAGTGTTTCCTCAAGACAAAGAACTCTCTTTCAAGACATACATACAGACGCACGAAAAAGTTTTTCCAGTTAAATAAAATTATGCAAACACAGTCAAAACTGTGGAAAATGAGAAACTTTTTTTACAGCAATTTCCTCTCCCAAGTTAATGTTAATATTTTTGACGGAAAAATACAGACACGCTGAAAATTTTGAATCGGTAGTATCTTACAACTTTTTCTCCCGTTCTTTTAAGGGTCGTAATCTTTTCCAAAAGTGGCCTTTCTAGACTATACTCGAAAAAAAACATCCCCTTATTTTTTGTACACTTTGTTCGGTTTCAGGATTTTCATAAACGTGACCCAGAAATTAAACGACATTGTGTTATCAAACATGTGTACACTTTGTTCGGTTTAAGGATTTTCATAAACGTGACCATTTTAAAATGCCCTTTACTTATCGCGATGGCATAATTAATATCGATAAATTTGAGTTTTTTGGTAATTTCATAATTATTACTCTTGGATTATTTTTTTGTACGCAAAACACGGGCACGTTTGACAGGTAAAAGGGTATTTTCCTCTTTACTTTCTTCATTCTCGTTTTTTCGATCACTTTGCTGCAGATTGTCATTGGACACCACTAATGTATCCTGTTCCATGTGCTGCCGGTCGTTATCATTGTCGTCGTCGGAGAAAAATCCACGTTTCCGATCGCTTTTACGATTTTCCGGATCGTTTTCCTGGTTGTCCAAAGTATCCTGTTCCATGTGCGTTTGCTGCTGCTGATTGTCGGAGAAAAATGTATGTTCCCGATCGCTTTTACGATTTTCCGGATCGTTTTCCTGATTGTCCAAAGTATCCTGTTCCATGTGCGTTTGCTGCTGCTGATTGTCGGAGAAAATTGTATGTTCCCGATCACCTTTACGATTTTCCGGATCGTTTTCCTGATTGTCCAACGTATCCTGTTCCATGTGCGTTTGCTGCTGATTGTCGGAGAAAATTGTATGTTCCCGATCGCTTTTACGATTTTCCGGATCGTTTTCCTGATTGTTCAAAGTATCCTGTTCCATGTGCGTTTGCTGCTGATTGGAGAAAAATGATCGATCCGAGGGTAGGTCGGCTAATATTCGATCGGCCGCAGATGGAAATTGTTCTTTTACCATGTTCTGTAAAAAGTTTTCGCGTACTTTGGGAACGTTTATATTCGGTTCAATTAACAAAGGAATAATTTCGTCAATTTCCCGTTCCAGTTGGCGTTTAATTTGAGCGTCCAATTCCCGTTTGTCGACATTCTCCGTAGTATCGTTAAAATAACACTTTACAATTTCGATTAAAAACGCCACTATGGGATTGAGCGGCCTCGACCGTACACATTTGCCATCGGAACGAGAGATCGGATTAAAATAGGCGACGTAATTTTCGAGCATTTCTTCGGTGGGAACGCGAGGGATTTTCAAGAAATGCAACGTCGACCATTTTTTACTTCCAACACCAATGGCCATTTTTAATAACAAGATCGCCGAATAGTGAAATTGTGCGGCTTTCTGGTATTCGCTAATTAAATTGTAAGCCAATTCCGCGTCTTGTCGTGTTCAATCATTCTGGTTAGTATGATCACAGTGGATGGAGATAAAATCGGCGAAACTTGTAGCCAAATTTTTTTGACTGCGCTGAATAAATTCTAATAAGGCTATCGAGGCGACGACCATGTTCTTACTATTACTGTTTAAAATTGTCATTTTAATTATGGGTTTTACGTGTTTATGTTGGCTGTCAAAAATCGACATTTCGCCCAAAGACGACAACATTTTAACACGTTACGTCAACAGAAATTTTTACTCGGAGAATCAACATCCGTTTCAGTTGCTGCGGAAAAACGTTGACGAAAAAACGATCGACTGCACTATAACCGAATTGGTCGAGTGTAACGTGAACGATTCACTGGCCTGTTTGGCATGTAAGCAGCCGAACGCTTTCTGCGAACATTTTGAGCAAGATGTTAATGTTGTTACTAATCATAGCGGCATAGTTACAATTAAAGCAAACGGCGACAAAAACACGGGATATTGTATAAAGGGATCCAAAAAGGAGAAAATGTAACCCCATAACGGGCGAATGGACGTTGTTTGAAAGCGGCAACGATTCCTATGGTCCAAGCGTACTCTGGATGTGTAAATGTAAATATTCGAACCTTGTAACGCAAATAAACTTATTTAGCGACTGCGACATCGATATTGGTTGTGGTAAACATGGCATGTTCGATCGAACAGATATCGATCCCATGCTACGAACTTGTATATGCAACGATCCCTACATACCGGCCAGCGATAATATTCGCGGTCCACATTGTAGACTACCGACAATTTTCGAAATGAAATCGGACATACCCTACTTGTACAATCAAAAATTAATATCGGTAAACTTGACCGACACTGCGTTCGCCGAACGATTTTCTCATCCAAATCTACGATCTGTGCCCGACCCTTGTAAATTCGTCTTTGTCGGCATCGAACCACCGGCAGGATGTCTGGCCAACGATGGGGAAACATTGGGCGTTCACATTTGGCCACATTATTTACCCGTCACGGACGATTTTGGCGAATGTAATTTTGCCATGAGACGTACAAATGCAAAGATGGAAGGTTACCTGTTTTACTCACACCCTAAACGCTACGACAAAGTAATTCCCATCTATATGACAGATCTCGAGGCTCTGAAACAATTTAGTTGGGCCACAAACGAACGTTTAAGGGCAATGTGGCAATTTCAGATTGACGTCGGCACCCCGCCATATTCCCCTGACTTTGACGAGAATAAATACATTTACATTATGAGCGCCTACATCGACCCCAACGTACATATTAGTTCTTCCCTATTGCCATACCATTACGAAGAATCGAAATGGTTTTCGGTAACACCGAATCGGAAATACAATTGTGGTTTCTATAATCGTTACGGGGCAGGTTATATCGATTCCCCATATCCGATTAAACCTTGTATGGGACAACATGCCGACGGACCCCTCTACCCATTACTGTCACCATGTCGACTAGCCTATATTGGCGATTACGAAGCCAATAGATGTTCGCAAAGTGCATGCTATTGGCACAATTTCATTTGGCCCAGTAACGATAGAAAATATACGGAAAACCACTGGGGTTATCCGTCGTTAACCTTTACTCGGGCCAAAGATACACTCAGACACGGACAGTGGAAAGCCAAACTTTTCGATTCCGTTTTTGCCGACCAAGCCGATTTTAAAAGGGTGTTTTACCACGACGGTCGGCGAATCGTTTTCAATCCCATGGATCATGACGAAAGCCACGCGATACTCGGTCCCAATGCAACGGGCCGCGTAACTCGTGATTTAAATTTCAGGTTGATTTAAATTATCAGGTTGATTTAAATTATCAGGTTGAATCAAATCTCGGTTGAATCAAATTCTCAGGTCGATTTAAATTCTCAGGGCGATTTAAATTCTCAGGTTGAATCAAATTCTCAGGGCGATTTAAATTCTCAGGGCGATTTAAATTCTCAGGTTGATTTAAATTATCAGGTTGAATTAAATTCTCAGGGCGATTTAAATTCTCAGGTTGATGGAACTGCCTATTTTGAACATCCCGCGGGCAATGGCATAATTTACAAATTTCAATCGACAAATTTAAAATATCACATGCGCAACGTAAACGTTCAACATATTCGAATGGAAACGAATTAATACTTGCTCATTTTTAACAACATACGACCCCGCAGTTTTTTTCCTCCATGTACAATGTAGCTCATTTTTAACAACATACGACCCCGCAGATTTCTTTTTAATATTCAACTACAATGTAGGTATAATGAAAATTATGAATAAACCCATTTTAAAATTTCCAGTATTAATAATTACGGAAGCACGGCTTATATTTTTGGACACACACATAGTGTATATTATCCGAATTACTTTCGATTCCCGGTTCTATTCGTTTTAACAACATCTGATAATCTGAAAAATTCGAATTACGACGGAAAAAAATAACTTTTTTTTGCTTCCTTTTACTCGCAACTTTGTTTTGCTGGTCACTTAGAAACCATAATTTTACTACCATTTTAATGTTTCCTGTTACTTTACACTGAAAATCGTACATTTGTCTCATATTACAGATTCAAGGTAAAAAAGCAGGGTCGTCGTATGTTAAAAAATAAACATAATACCGTCATAGATATTCATTGCATACAATTGAATTACCTGTTAAATTACGCGCTACCATTTTAATGTATTAATTTCCTGTTACTTTACACTGAAAATCGTACATTTGTCTCATATTACAGATTCAAGGTAAAAAGCAGGGTCGTATGTTGAAAAAAATAAACATAATACCGTCGTAGCTATTCTTTGCATACAATAGAATTACCTGGTAAATTGCGCGAAACTCTATTAGTGAAACAAAAAGAACGGAATGTTTTTACATTGAACTGATATACAATCGTTCAAGGTTCGAATTTTGTATTCAAAGTAAGACAAAAATTTTCCCGTTCTAAACAATTTTGTTTTATTAGCAAAAGGTTAGGGCCAACGTAAAAAAAATTGAAAACGTCGATTGATAATTTTCCACTATACATATTAAATGGAAGGTATGAGGGTCAATTTATTAATTAGTATTCCATCGAGTAGAATATTATTTTTGTGTCGTGCGTAATGGTCGGAATGGCATCTCCAAATACGACAATGATATTATTATTGGGATCCGTTGGCTGAAGACAAAGTTCTGTGGCGTTTATTTTATTCACAGAAACATCGTGTAGTAGAGTGTGCATTTTATAGGGAATCCATTCGCTAACGGAAATGGTGGCTATTTGCGATTCAAACATGTAATTAATTTTTTGTGCCGAATGCCATTTTCGACATTTACGTTTAGTAGTATCGTCTTACTAATTTCACCCGACTTTTCAACGCTCGACTGAATAGTTCCGGCCGATGCGAAATTTAGCGCCGGCCCAATATAGACCAGAGCATTATTTAGATGTGCTAAAAGATATTTGTTCTTGTGTACGTGAAATAGGGCCCGCCCGCGAACCTTAACTATGGGTCCGTTAAATTCTAAATTATTTTTCCCGCTTAATGCCGGGAAAGTAAAGTGACTTTGTTCCCGCATAAAATTCTAAATCGTTCCAAGCGATAGTGTTTGCAGTCGTTTTTGCTACCACATGACGGGGGACAGCGCAATCGGTTCCAATTTGTTACTTTCCAATGAGTCGATTGAAGCGGGTATTGTTGGGAAAGGCTTTACGTTACGCACCAGACGATAGATGAGTCGGGCGTATAAATCGTAATTAAGTGGGACCGCTGCCTCGCCCATCATATCGATCAGAGTGTTGTAATAGCCATTTTGTTCGACGTTAATTTTCAACGTTGACCAACGATAGAGTTCGATTAGATCGTCAATGTCCAAGCGCGGTACAAGGGAATTTTGTCGAAAGTAATCTCTAACAACTTTCAAACTTATTTTGGCCGAATTTACACGTTTCGACAGAATGGCAGCATAGACGATGGACGACAATTGGGGAATGGTCGTTGGATTTGCTACTAACGTAGTCATTTTAATTATTTCCGTCAAAGTAGCACGTATTAGTTGCCTTTGGATTTTTTGCCAAATAATAGAGTAACGAGTTACTGTCGACGGAAGTTTACCGTCGAACGCGGTGAGAGTGGGTAATTCGCCGTAAAGATAAAGATTGGCCATCTCGTTATTTTTATAGGAGGTCGTGCTGTTTTTCAAATCGTAATACAACCATACGGCGGGTGGTATACTAAATACAAGATGCCGAAGCACATTAATAAAATTAAAATAGCATTCAGCCACAAAAACATCTTACGATCTTATGATGTGTAAAAAACAGGACTCGTGTCGGCTCGACTAGTTTACTTACGTTCAAGGATTCGTTTGTTGTAAACCATTAAGTAAGGCCGTTACGCCTTCGGTTTGCTTCGTTAACCTTTATTTTCATCATAACATCGTTTTAAGCTAGAAGTTAAACTTTTCTGTTGCTTCGTTAGCTCGTTAATTTTAACTTTTGTTGGGCAATAGTAGTGGCCGATCGCGTAAAATCTTCATAGGATAGGGCGATTTGTTTCCACAAATTTGCCAGACGATCATATAACGGCCCGGCAATTTCCGGCCGATTTACTTTAATCAGTTCGAGTTTTCTTAAAAAAGTCTCAAATTCTGGGCTATTTATTGTCGTATCGGTACCATTTTTTTCCAAATAAATGGAAATTTCGTGCATAAGCTCCGCAAGCGAAGTTAGCGCGTTTATTGTTAAAGCCTGTTCGGCGGCATCACCGACGGCGATAAACGCGCCGGATGGCCTACCGGTTTTTGGATAAGTTTTCCTTTTTTTGTCGCATAGTCCCAAATATCAAGTCCTATTTTGTGCAATTCCCGAAAGTTTGGAGCCTTGGGGTTTTGGGGTGTAACATTTTCGAGGAACATTTTTACCTTTTTGTCCAGTTAATTACCACCATTGCGATTTCTTATATTATTCGATCGACATTTTCCATCTTAAACTGGAATTTTGTAGGAAAAAAAGTATATGCTAATGGTCAAATTTACATTACGTTTGAAAAACGTTTTTCGCCTTTATTCCGAACCGATTATCACTCTCCTATTTCTAACGTTTTTTTGATTCTCAAACTTGTCACGATGTAAATGTATTTTCCCCTAAAATTCTCTCTGGTTATCGTATATTTTACCACCGTCCGATTTATCAGCGGTGGCTTTAAGTATTTTGCCGACATTTTTGTACCGAGTTAAATTTTACACCTTCACCGTAATGTACGAAAAACACTTGTCACGATGTAAATGTATTTTTCCCCTAAAATTTATTCTGGTTATCCGTATATTTTACCACCATCCGATTTATCAGCGGTGGCTTTAAGTATTTTGCCGACATTTTTGTACCGAGTTAAATTTTACACCGTAATGTACCAAAAACACTTGTCACGATGTAAATGTATTTTTTCCCTAAAATCTCTTCTGGTTATCCGTATATTTTACGTCCGATTTATCAGCGGTGGCTTTAAGTATTTTGCCGACATTTTTGTACCGTGTTGAAATTTTACGCCACGCGGTGGAGTGTGCCAAAAACGTTTTTCCAATGTTTGGTAAATTTATCGTAGAGATCGAAAGTTCGTGACAAAAGCCCGCGAAGCATTCGAACAACAACCGGTCCGAGTAACTCGGCCCGTTCCATATTACTTGACCCACATGTCCCGTCTTTGGAATATAAATGGCAATTTGGCCTTTATCCCGGAACATTTCCAGTTGTTTTTTTCTCAGCGAGAGGATTTCGTTTAGACGTTTGCCGGTAAAGGCGCACATTAGAAAAATGGCGAGTAATAGCAAAAATTATTGTCGGTATTCTGGTCAAGACTGATTGCCGCATACTCTACCATTTTATCGAACTGCGTTTGCGACAAGTAATTTTCGTTGACAGTTTTAAGTTGAAACATTACATTTTTCGACGGTCTAATGCCCGTTTGTTTTTTTAGTGCACTGACCACGCGCCTTGTTAGATCTTTGGAAAGACCCCGATCCTCGAGCATATCTTTGATAATGTCGTTATAATCTGTACTCTTGCCAATTTTGGAAACAAACTTGTCAGTCAGTTCGGCTACTAATTTTTTGCGTTTTAGGACTGTTGAAATTTTCCTTCGCGGCGTTTGAAATAATAATAACCGATCGCCGCCGTTCGGAGGTTCGGTAAGAATTTGGGCCATTCTATCTGCCATAAGTACTTCCTTAATGATGACCGTGACGTTGACATTTGTAGTAATTATCGTGTTTGCATGGTTATTAGCAAATCTATTACTGCGAACTTTTTCTATAGTGCCATTAAAATTATTACCCATCAGTTTGGGAAAACCACCATGACGGTTTCGTTACCGGAATGTTTTGTCTACAAACACCAAAATTATTATTTGTACGAGCCACACGACAGCACCGACAATAACGGATTAATTTTGTATATGCACGGCGGTGCCTTTGTTTAAGTCCAAACACTTTCTTTTCCATATGTAATTGGCTTTTGGTTCTAAATGATCAACTTCTCTAAAATGTCTATTATGTACGATTGTGTAACGAAGAGCTTTTCCAGGTGTACACATTACAGGCATGTTGCAAACATTACTGACACTGACCAGTCACCACTATTATGAAAAATAATTAAGATGCTTTTATTCTATTTTTATTTTAAATTATAGTTTTCGCGAACACTTTTACCTTTTTGGTTATTTAAGGTTAGGAATGTTTTACCTTCCCGCCAAATGCAAAAAAAGACCGGTGGAACGGGAAAGGGTCCGGGCGAAGTAGCCTCTCGTGATTTTGCATACCCCCCACCTTCCCAAGCCCTGCCCCTTGACCTTGAATGGCCACGTGTGGATACGTCATATAACCTTGAATGGCCAGATGTAACGAGAGGCTGCTTCGCCCAGAGGTACCGATGTTGCCAAATGTAAATGACACTAACTTAGGCGCGAAATTTAAATTATTCCATATATGATTATTGCGTTAATAATGTAATCAGATAATCAATTATGTTCAAAATTGGTTGGGGGAATAGTGTATACCTAAGTAGTAATTGCGTGACATAATTAAATTCAGTAAGTATTATATTAATTTGATATTAATGTGATAACAATTAGCATTGAGAAAGTCCAAAAAAAAAAATTTGCTCGAACTAGTTATTTAAACTCGCCCCTGATAAATATGTGTAAACTCTGTAACCAAATAAGAGGGCAATGTGATATATTTAGAGTAGCCTTTAAAGGTTTTAGGAAGTTACTTTATGAAATTATGTAACCTTTAGGCATGTTTGGACATTAAGTTTCCTACTCTGTAATTGGGGGCATATCCAAATTACGGCCCAAATAGGCAGATATAAATTTCCTCCCAGTAAATTTGCCCTCGAGTTTAATAGTGCAGGTGTGTGTGTGTGAAAAGTGTTTGACCTTGTCCTTGGCCCCATATTAGTGTGGGGGGTGGTATGGATAATAATATAAGCAGGTATTCATTATTAGGAAAGACATTTGTGTACCAAGCATCTGTTGTGGCTTTATTTATAAATATTATCAAAAACTCTTTATTTAAAAAGATATCAGCTGTCAGTTAATTTTAAACTTGTATCTTTATTTTGTAATATCTAAAAAAATACGTTATACAGGTTGAAAATTATACTTAAATCGGAAAATTCAGAATTTTTTTTTACCCTATGCAGGATTTTACACAAAACTGTGACGTATTTCAGTACAAAATCTCGACAAGAAAGCTTGCTTTGGGACATTTACGAGGGAAAAATGCATAAATGACGCTAATGAGATAAAACGCATTAGAGTTGACGATACAATTTAATAGTTTTTTGTCCATAAATAATAGTATAGTTTAATATTGATGAGATACACCCTTTCTAAATTGAAAATTATTTCATTTCAGTACAAAATCTGCCAAGAAAGGTTGCTTTGGTACATTTACGAGGGAAAAACTACATAAATGACGCTAATGAGATAAAACGCATTAAGACGAAAAAATTTAATATTTTTTGTGTTTAGTTACTATAAATTACTACAAATTTTAAATTTAGAAAATTAGGATTCATTTTTTAAATTTTTTTTATATAAATATTTGGACATGTAATATTTCCAACATTTTGACAATTTCTTAAATATATAAACATATTAATTTCACATAGTTTGTTTTTTACTTAAAAAGTTGAACATTGTAATATCTTATATCAACCTTTGTATTAAATATATAATTTTTTTTTAAAAATCGGCCAAAAAGAAAACACGTGAAAAAAAAAGATCGGTCTCGCAGGAAATTGCCACGTCTGTAGTTAAGGGTTAAAAAATTTTTTATAACCTAAATATCTTATTTAATTACTTTTTGTATACCAACTCTACAAAAAAACATCCAATTTCAGATTTGTCAAATTGCGGCAGAAATAATCAGGAAGAAAAAAAAGCCAAATTGCGGCCCAAAAATAAGAGTTACCCTCAATAAAATTTCCAGGTACCACGTAAATGATTACCTGCTTTGACCCAAACAGGATGGAATTATTGCGGCCCGTAATAAATACCATATTGACAATTGAAGAGGCGCCTCGAATAACGTTGTAACTGACAAATTCATTTTTCGGAGAAGAAAACGTTTAATGACACGCTTAAAGTAATATTAAAGTTTTGTATGATTTAGTTGTGCCACACTTGAATAACTTTAGGATAAAAGTAGTAAAATGAATATTTTATTCTAAAGGATGGGTAGTTATTCAATTTTTTTATGGTAAAAAGGAATAACGTTGTATATTTTCCAATTTTCAACGTTATTCCATTTTTAAATTGGCTGGTTCGCATTTTCTGATTTACTAAAAACAAAAAACAAAACAGTTCTGTTTTAAAGAATATATTTATGTAAACTTATACATTTTGAAGGTAAATTTATATAAAAATTTGTATTTCCTTATCTTCTATATATTTTGCCATGTCAACAAGATTATCTTTTTTGCCTTTTTTTAGGGGATTAACGTGATATAGTAATGGCAACATTGTTGGCGCAGGAACCCGAGTAAGAATTTTTTTTTTTTTAATGCAATATATTGTCCAGGGTTGGAGGATATTATGTGACTTTCTTTACGTGAACTGATGTAAGATCATCTTTCTTGATAAGAACCAATTTTCGTTATCTTGAAATCGCTGGGTCTCTGGTTTTGTTTCTCCAGCTCAGAGATATCCGAAAGTCAGTTTGTTTAAACTTTAACAAAAAACGGTTTACTTGGTCGGCATTGGCGATTTTTCAACCCATTGAAAAGGATGCAGAACTCTGGAAACTTTCTTCTTTTTCTATTAGAGCGAAATTTCTGTCACATGGGAGGAAACTGTGCCCGCTCATCTTTGTTCGACTTCAGTGAAGTATCCCCATATGACAAGATATTGCAACAGTGTTAATATTTTAAAGTTATTATTTTGACCCACACACCGATCAGACCAAATTATAAGCCTTCTCAATCCAGTTTGCAAAGGTGTATACTTGTTCTATATAGGCTAGTAAACATGAAGCAGTTTCCGGACCCACGTTTGGCTACTGTTTCATTCCATAAATGCATTGTTTTCATTTGTCCCAACATCGTGAATGCAAAAGTTGTAATTTGATAGTTGCCTTTGATAAAAACATTAGAATGGGTCAGCGTGGGCAGAACAAAACTTGTTGTAAGTCAAACATAACACTATGATACCAGAATCGATTTTGGACAGTCTGTATCTTCTTTTAAACACTTATAAGCACTTTCGGCCTTCCTGTGATGCAACTCACTTTCATTTTGGATTCTTATTAATTCATCCTCATTCTGCGCATTTACGAGCTGTACATAAAATGAATCACATTTCACATGTGCGCTTGGGGCACCAAATCAGCAAAGTCTGTATTAAATATTTTCTGTAGAGGTGTAGGGTGACTTTCTGGTTTGGATATTTAATTTTAAACATTTCATACAACCTTTGAATACTTAAATCAGCAGAGAGGTATTTGATATTTCCATTTTTTGGTCGGCTATAATGACTTGACCGGACAGA
>JAHBCN010015400.1:0-21074 GCA_019359885.1 Listronotus oregonensis
TTTTGATGGCATGGGACAAATATGTTTAGGGGGTAGGTCAGGGTAAAAGACCCTTAATTTTTGTAGGCCAGTATAACTATAACTTTTTACTAGTTATTTATCTAGCTGCTAAGCAAAAATCAGCCGGTTATTTACAAATTACGTAACACAATAAATTTGACATGTTGTATAATAGGTCTAGAGAATGATCCAATATTTTTGTAGGTCAAAATATTTTTTTTACGACTGGCACTAAAAGTAACATTTTGCTCACTGGTTACTAGCTTTTGAAATAAAATATTTCTCATCCAATGAGGAAAACCCACAAACAGTGAGAAAGGTACCTTTCTCTCTAATTGAAAAGTAATTTGCTCTAAATTGCTATATGAAATAGTAGAAATAGACCTTTGATTCGCGACTTTAACATTATCTTGCAGCATTTGGCAGTTGGCATCGCATAGCCACGATTAACAAAAATAAATGTATCATGCATTGGCGAGCGCCATATTTATTGCCAAAGTCAGTTTTATTAATGTTTTATTTATATTTTCTATATATTTGCTGGCTAAAGTGAGATTAATAAAATCATTTTTAATTTATTTTATTGTAATACTTACAAGTGTACTTAGTTTTAGGTTGCCTTAGCTATTGGCTTAACAGGAGTATGCCGTTGCGATGAATTAAAAAATCTGAACACTGAAAATATGGTAAACTTTGGTTTAGCATTATTAGTAAAACTGAACCACACTAAAACTAAGATACCAAGAAGTTTTACAGTCACAGATGAATTTTATGATATTTATAAAAAATATGCCGCTCTTCGCCCTGTCACACCTAATGAGACACGATTTTTGTTTAAACTATCAAAATGGTAGATGTACTAACCAAGCAGTAGGCATCAATAAAATTGACAGTATAGGAAAACAAGTTGCCTCATTTTTATAATTACCAAACCCAGGTTTATACACAGGCTACTGCTTTCGAAGACCTCAGCAACTATTTTAGTTATATATTATAATTTAAAATTAATTTATTTATAAGTTAATTGTTAGAGTTACTAGTTTATCTTTGATTCATAAATAAAAATGTTAATTATAAATTAATAAATAATTAATGATTATATTATGATTAACTATATTAATTATAAAAAATAAAAATAGTCGTAGAAAAAATATAATGTGCAACATGTGAGAAAAGCACATTTCCCACTCCCTAATTTGCGGCACTCGACTTCGGCTCGTGCTTCTAACTCACTCGTGGAAAATGTTAAACTTTTCTCACTTGTTACACAATATAGTATTCCTAGTTTTGTATTATACAATCTTACAATTGGAGTAAAAAAGAAAGTGGTATTCTTTAAATTACCTATACATAGTTAAATTAATATTTTTGGCGCATGCCACATCAAAAACGCCCCAATTCCCAGAATTTTCGAAGATAAAATAGTGGTAGGTTGCGCTAAAATGAATCCACTTACGACGTATTAAAGGAGAATTTTATATTTTAAAATTCAAAATCGGGACCGATGCTACATCTAAGATTTTAAAAGAAAAATGCAGATTTAAAAAAATAATAAAAACCTGTTGGTGTTTTCCGCCTTTAAAAATAATAAAAAATAATTAGGTATTTATTTTTATCATACCTAATACCAAAGCATACCAGAGACAAGAATTTTTTCTGAACAATCTGAAAGAATACTTACGAAAATAAATCGAA
Source organism: Listronotus oregonensis (assembly GCA_019359885.1). Lineage (NCBI taxonomy): Eukaryota > Metazoa > Arthropoda > Insecta > Coleoptera > Curculionidae > Listronotus > Listronotus oregonensis. Next base: position 1,696 of record JAHBCN010015400.1, read on the forward strand.
TTAAAACAAAAAAGAAAATTACTATTTTTCACTGAGACACGCGATACAATTGGTTCGCTTTTAAAAGCATCTTATATATAAAAAAAACCTTTCAAAAAGAAATTATTAAACAAGGTGTCCCATTAAAAAATGTTAATTTTATATCGTATCTCTGACTGTTTCAATTTGTTTTTTAACGAACCTTTTTGCCTAGCAATTTTTTCAAAATCCATAGGATGACTTGAAATTTTGACAGTAGGTAGGGAATAGTCCAAGGATCAAAATCTAGATCATGTCGAAGGGTGCCTTTACCTTGGGGGTGGTTGCCAAACCCTCTCGGGGGTGGAAATTGTTTTTTAAATTTTGACCACAGGAATCGATAGAAAAATGATTTCTGAGCAAAAAATATTTTGTATGCATTTTTTTTTGTAAAATGTATACTTTTCAAGTTATTCGCGATCGAAAGTCGGAGTTTTTTGTCGACAAAATCAACGTTTTTAATAGGCTTTTTTGCAAATAATTCGATAAGTATGCATTTTATCAAAAAAAAAAACTGTAAAAAACAAAATCGTAGCTTTTAAAAACACGAATCAAGCTTTTTTTTGTAATTGCTGTGGGAACAATACAAACCAAGTTGTGATTTGTTAAAGGTTAGCTGTTATTCATCAAATACAAAATTTCAGAGTTTCAAAGGCAAAGAACGCAAAATCTACGTATTTTTCGAGGGAAACTAATAATAACTTTTTTAAAACAATAAAAAAAGGTATGTATCATAAAAGTTGAGTGAGTCATGATTAATATACGGTTAGACCAACATTTTTTGAGTGCAAAAATCTTCGAAAACAACCCCCTAATTACCACCCTAATTAAAGTCGTGGCCCTTTATTAATTCTCTTTATCTATGTATCATACATACATTTTAAAATTTTAATCGATTTAAATTGCTTAATTAAAAAAAAATGGAGCTGCAAGTAAAAATCAAATTTCAGAATTTAAATTAAAAATAACTTTTTAAATAACTCGAAAACTAAGGGAGATACGTAAAAATTACTAAAGTACACGGAAATTAAGTGAGGTATAAACGTTTAAAACGCGTGTGTACCTTGTTTCACCCCTTTAACAAAGTAAGGGTTTTAAACAGTTTTAATATATAGAACCTTATAGCTCTTGAAAAAACCAACAAAATGTTTTTTATAGAACTTTTTATCCAAAAACTGAACGAGTTACGCTTAAAAACCATTTTTTGGAGCATTCTTAAAGCGACTTAACGCATTTTTTAAATACCCTCGGTTTTGTACTATTTTTTGCATTCTAATATTGCAAGGGGTGAATTTTTGAGGATTAAAAAAATACCAAATTAAATTAGTAATACTTGTGAGTAGTCACATTTTCAAATTACAACTTTGTGACAATATGTCAATTTTTCTAGGGTAAACAATTTTTTTATTAATTCATAATAAGGGATTATTTTCAAGGGTTGAAATATATTAAATAATGTTTCAAAGAATTAAATACTTATTTTTCAATTTATATGAGCCTTATTTTATGTGACTTAAGCTTTAATATTAAAGTTTTAAACGTTTTTGAAGTAAGGGATAGTATTCACCCCTAAAAAATAAAAAGCGACCTTTAGCATAATGGAGATTTTGAAGAGAAAGGTAAGTTAAGCTTAATCCCAAATGTTCGTGCAAAACACTGTGACAATATTTAATTTTAGGGTAAATATATTTTTTTAAATCATAATAGGGGTTGATTCTTAAGGGCTGAAATATTTTAAATAATATTTCAAAAAACAAAACACTACTTTTCAACTTATTTAAGTCAATTTTTTCTCAATTTAAGCTTTAATGTATAGTTTTGTAGGTTTTAGCAATAAAGGGTAGTTTTCACCCCTTAAAAATAAAGGGCGCCAATCGGCATAATATAGATTTTGAAGAGAAGGGTTAGTGAAGCTTAATCCCAAATTTTCATACAAATGTATGCATTTTGAAAAAATTGACAAGTTTTGCACTCTTTTCAGCTTCGTTTTCTGGACTAAATATGGTCTTGTTCAGTCCTCGTTGAACGATCCTGTACAGCGAAATGACCATAATTATTAATATATAAACTTTTTATTTTATTGGAATACGCTCTTAAATGTTTGCCAAATTTACATATCACGGGTTTATAAATTAAGGTTATATAATTTTAAGCGAAATTGAAATTAACACAAATGCATAACTATTTTTTGAATATTTCTGCACGAGTACCCATTCGTAATAATGTGTGAAATATAAAATTTTCATAAATTTTGTTTTTGGTTCTTTTTCGACTTATTTTTTGCTTTATATATTGAAATATAGGCTTACTTTTCGTTAAATCGATATTACTGTACTTTCACCTAGTGTTGAAATGGTACAGATTTAATGATTCTTATAAAAGTGTGTCATTAATTATAATGGAATTGCAAAAATGCAAACAATTATTGCCTGCAATTATCGATAGCCGTAAAAACCGTCATTTTTAATTTAATTATTTATTGAAAAATTAAAACAAAAATAATAAACCTTGATAAAATAGGTACTCTGTAGGTACGAAATTATATAATTTACATATGCACACTTTTTTTTGTATACAATGCTTTCGTAAAATAGATTCGATAAAAATTAAAAGAATATTTTTGGGAAAACGCTTGATCCCCTAGAGTTTAATTTCGTTTGGCACATTTCTTCAGATAGAATTGATATACACAGGGCGATACCTGTGGGGCGTATAATGTCATCGATATTTTTTTTAATAGTAGCCCCCATCTTTTATTAAAGAGTTAGAAAGAGCAAATTTACATAAGCTATACGATAAGATAATTTTGAGTATGAGTTGTATAACAAAGAAAACTGAAGAAAAACGCTTTTAAAATTTTAAAATACTAATATTAATGGCGATGAAATTTCCAAAAACAACGTAATTAAATATTCAAATTGTAGTTTTTTGGATGCCTGCCTGTTATTTGGACAATACATATTTCATTGCTGTCCTATTAGTCTTGTTCCTTCTACAAGTCTGTATAACCCGAGACTGGTTGGTTGATATATTCCTGTGGGCTCATTTTCGGTTGCCCAAATAATGCCTGTCTTTTGTGATTCAACGCTTTACATTCGCACAATATATGGTAGGTTGTTTCTTCCCCCTCGTCGAACATTCTGCAACTTCGGTTTCCATTGTATAAGCCTATCTTGTGTGGGTATCCTCTTAGGTTATCGTGCCCTGTTATCAACCCTACTGTCATGCGAAGTCTTTTCCTACTTTGTCTAGTTCTTCCTTCGTTGTTTTGGATGGGCCCCTTATGAAAAAGGTTTTTCCATGTCTTATTCTACTGAGGCTCCCCCAGTATTCCTCGTGTTTTTTTTTCGGTTTGCCCTCGTGCTGTGGTTTTGGTCACTCCAAGGGCAAGTTCTGGTCCAAAATATGGTGTGGATGATACATGTCTCGCTAGCTTTTCCGCATTTTTGTTGCCTTCTATTCCCGAATGTCCTGGTAATCACCGGAGAGTTACCCTGCATTCTCTCAGGACTTCCAGTTCTTTTTGGCATTCCCATGTCAGCCTGGATGTTACCTTGAGGTTTGCTAGTGCCCCTAGTGACGCCTGGCTGTCTGTTATTATGCAAATCCGCTTGTTTTTATAAGCCCTCCCGTTATTTTCTTTTGCACAGTGCATTAAAGCATATATTTCCGTTTGAAATACAGAACTGTGTGTTCCTAATGGAATGGAGAATTGTGAATTCCTTATTTCACTGTACACGCCCGCGCCAGTTCCCTGCTCGGTTTTGGAACCATCTCTATACCAGATGATGTCTCCAACAGTGCCGGGAAGATCGGGTTGCTGCCACTCGAAGTTTTTGTTGAATAAGTATTGGGAAATCATCTGGTCTGTTCTCCCGTCCAGGATGTTGCCGCCGACTTGCGTATTATGTTGTTGTGTCCCAAACTAGCGTAGACAGCAGTTGGTTTTTGTTGCAGACGGAAGTAGCCCATTTTTGCCTCTCCCATCACTATGAGGTTAAGTGGTGGAAGGTCTAAGAGACACTCCATGGCTGCTGTTGGGGTCGTTTTAATTGATGTCAGTCATTTAAAACTTCGATAAGTAATTAACTAGTATGTTTCTTTTATTCTCTAGAACAGCCTGTCTGGTCACCATAAGTATTTCTTTCATATGTGAGCCATTCTGTAGAACCATTCTTGATAGTTCAAGAACGGTTCATAACAGTTCTACAAGAAATATACCAATTCAAGTTAGTTCTTTAAAGAATTTATTTTGATCTTTATACCAAAACAAACAAATTTAAAATGTTTATTTAGGAAAAAATTGTGATATTTTCCAGCAGATGGTTAAATTAACGGAACGAGAAAGAATTAAAATTCTTATCGTAATTGGATTTGGAGATAGGAACCAAAACATAGTAGTTACCTCATTTATTGGAATTTATCGTGATAATAATTTTGTAAAGAAAATATTTTTTTCCACGACTGTCAGTAAAAGCCTTTATTGTATGTTCAATAGTGATTTCGAAACACAGTTCATTATTTGATTCATATTATTTTGTGCCTTAATCACCATGGTGATTCAACTACACACTTTATTTAATTATGGGGTCAATTAATCAATCAATCAATCTTGGGCATCGATATTAAGTAATTTAGAAAATAATGTCAACCTATCTCTTAAAAATGCTGATTTATAGTAAATTTTCCAAAAATTGTGATTAATAACTGTTCTAATATTACACTGAGTAGTAATAATAAATAAAAAAATCTGTTCTTTTTCCAATTTTTTGCAGTAGTAAATTTTCCTTATATCTAATTGTCTTTTTTAAGTAAATAATTACGCTTAACTTTTATCTAGTGTGCCAGCAGTATGTATATTACACGAAAGTTTTCAGATTATTTTCCCCCTTAGAATAACTTCGTTATTGTTCCACATAAAGGTATGAGATATGGTATTAAATTTACATTCTCATTACCTGTGAATAAAATTGAGATAGTTATATCAAATGGTTCCTCAGATATTCGATTTTCAAAATTGAGCATTTTACGACTGACTGACTAACCTATTGACTTATCAGAAATTATGGGTTACTTTCCGAGGAAATTAGAAACTTGAAATTTGGTATGTAAGGAAGAGAGTGACCGCAAAAACAGCATATTTTTAGCCTATTTTTCACCCTTTCCAGAGACATTAAAAAAATCCTGAAAATATTTTGCATATGTCAAATTATCGGTAATAAAAATCAAGATGAGCATTTATTTTGGTTTTTTGAAAAATGTCGAAAATCACCCCTAATTAGGGATTGATATGATGACGCAAAACTGAAATATATAAATAATATCAATACGAATAAAAGTAATTTAATTGTATTTTTTCTATAAAATAAAATCTTAAAAATAGAAAATAATTTATTTTTATATTAATAAGGGCGTAATATAGTTGAAGGTTCACCCTTAAACTCGCTAAGTGGGTTAAATCATCCCCTAAATATAAAACAAAAACAAAAATTACCTGAAAAATCTAGTAAAAACTACTGGGATATTCTAAATTATTAGAAATTCAAATGGTGTACCTCCCAACAGTATATATTTAAGGAAATCCCCTCTGTAAAGGGGGGTGAACTACCACCGATAGTGATAACATACGAAAATATCATAGCAATATAAGAAAACTGTCGAATATTTTATAATAGATCTAACTTTTTTCATCAAAAAGATTGGACTGACTTTATTTAATTATTTTAAACATTTTTTATATAAAAATCAATCCTCTTAAGGGGTGAAATCCAACCAAATATAAAAAAATAAAAATCACTTAAAACATTTAGACAAAACTACTAAGATACTCTAAATTATTAGAAATTCAAATCGAGTACTTCTCACCAGTATCTATAAAAAAAACCACCCCTATAACTAAGAGGTGTCCTATTTCGGGGATGATTTCACCACCTATGAGGGTTTATTTTTATAAAAAAAAAGTTTTAAATAATTAGGACGAGTGAGCATAATCTTTCTGACAAAAAAAGTAACTATTATAAAATATTTGACAGTTTTTTTTATACCTTTATGATATTTTCGTATGTTATCACGTTCGAGAGTAATTCACTCCTTCGTTACAGGGGTGGTTTTCTTATAGACACTGGTGGGAAGTACACGATTTGAATTTCTAAATATTTAGAATATCTTAATAGTTTTTCCTAAATTTTTAAAATAGTTTTCGATTTTTTTCATATTTCGGGGATGATTTTGCTACCTATGAGGGTTAATTTTTATTTAAAAAAATTATGGTTTCTGGCAAAGGTGAGAAAATAGGCTAACTGTGCGGGCACTTTTTTTTTAAATTGCACATTTTAACATAAAACGCCCTGAAGGAGGGGCGGTAAAATTAAAAGCATACAAATCTTTAAAGTTTTTTTATGGAATGTTAGATTAACAAGTTATGACATTAAAAAAAAACTAGCCTCATTTCATGTAACAGTAACAATTGTAGAAAATGTATAGTGTAAAACTCGCATTGAATGACCATTTCCTACTCGCATTACTTGTCATACTCGTAGGAAAGGCATGTCATTCCATGCTACCTTTTCTTAAACGGCCACGTCAAGTGGTCCAGATTTAACAACCTTGAAATATTTTTTTTGAAGATACTTGAAAAGTAAAATGTACGTTAGAAAACCAGTAAATTTAAAGAAATAAAAATAAAATAAAGTTTAAGAAGAATTTATTTATCATCCTGGCTACTGTCAAGCAGCCAAGGGTGGTAATATAGTTGTGGTTAGTTGTGGTTAGGGTGGTAATATAGTTGTTTTTAAAATTCTCATTTTCACTAAAATTAGTCTTTTAAACTTTTAAACGAGTTATTATTATTTTTTTTTAATTTAATCCATACTTAAACTTATTTCACCGGATGTGCTTAATAAAAAATCGGGGTTGCCATTAAAAATAAATATTAACGACGTCATACCTCATACATGAATCGCTAGGTATATATCAATTGTATGTGAAAACTGCGCAAAAAGAAATTCCACTTTACGAATTTAGGCGTTTTTCCCAAAAGTTATTTCTTATATTTTTAACAAATTTATGCACTACTTTACGAATGCACTGTATGCAAATAAAGACGAAACGTGTTTTTTGAAAATATTTATACCACTTTAAATCAAAAAATATTAATTTAATTTAACCACGATAAAAACAAATAGATTTTGATTTGCAATTTTTCGAATATTATATTTACAGAAGTTCATTGCACAGTAAATCAAGCCGCGAAAAATACTTTACGAAAAATTATCATATTTAGATCATGCCTTTCGGAATTTTACCGTGACAAAAATTTCATTTTAAGTCCTAACCTAAGTTATATGGAAAACATCTTTGGTCCATACTGTTCTTGAAACTTAATCACCAATTAAATTGGTGAATATAAATAAATATTTTTCACAAAGCCTATTTAACATTGTTGGGCAATTGTAAAAAGGTGTGGTATTTATAAAAGTGTACAAAAGTTCTCAGAATATCTGTGAATTTTTGAGTCACACTTTGAATATTTTTGTGTTATTTATTGTTTTATTTTAATATCATTCTTCACATTTTTTTTTCTTTTAAGAACGGTAGCAAATTATGATGTTTTAGGGCCAGATAAATGCTTGTCTTAGTCTGTACCCTAGAATCAGGTCCGAAGTAGTAATATTTTGAGAGCAAATCAATTAGTTGTTTTTGATAAATCTGCCATATTATTAAAAAAAAAAATAACATGTATGTAATACTCTACGTATTACAAACATAAATTATTAATTTTTTTAGTTAATTTATATAACAGTACCAAAGGAAATTGCTAAATTAGTGTCGAATGTTTTTCCGAGAACTTCTTTTGGAATTGTAAATTTATTTTTTAAAATATTGTACCTGTTTTTTTCTATTTATAATATACGTAAGACACCCTGTATAGCATTTGTATAATAGATATTTACTTACGAGTTGTAAAATTAATCGTTAAGTTAGGAAATACCATAATTTTGAAAAATTATTGTTTATATTTTTCCTGCTTTTATTTTTAAATTCGAACAATAAGTCTTTTGTCGAAATTCACATAAAACAATTCTAAAGAGATAAATTATGAATGCATGTCCAAATATTGCAGTGTAATCGCACTGGGTTATTTTGCACGTGTAATTATTATTCAGTAATAAATTTAATATTATCATCCTAAATAGAAAGTAATTGTCTACGAATGTTATCCAAAAAGAGCCGATTATGAAATCGCCAGATTATAAATAAAATATTTTATATTTTAAAAATACATATAAAAAATTATATTACTTTAAAAGTTTTTTCTTGAAACACGCTACAAAGGTTAAAAGCCTTAGTAGTAAAGTACGATGAGTGCCTCAGGTAAAGTGAAGGAAAAATATTAAGACTTAAGTATTTAAAGGTTTGGGGGCAAAAGCAACAGGTTCCATTCTAGATACTTAAGGAATAAAGGAATAGATATAATATAGACTGTAAAAGAAGTGGCATTACATTTTACATTTACAATAATTTGATCAAATTTTATCGTCAAATTCCAAATTTTGCAAAATTATTCATGTTTTTCTAAAAACCATAGACTGTTAAAATTTTTTCACTTAACAATTTTTGTATGCAATTATTTCAGATTCCTCCAATTTAAAAAAAAAATTATTAAAGATATTTTTAGAAATTTGGAATCTAACAAAACTTCAAATTCACGAAAAAATCTTTTTTTTTAAAGTCCGATTTTCGGAAGTATGTATGTGTAACTAATACTACTAATTATTTCATTTATTTTACAAGTTGGCCTGAGCAATCTAATTTTAGGTTTTAAACTTTCGAACCACAAATAACCTACTTCTAAATTCTAAGGGAAGTACAGACTAAGAAAGACAAATTAAGAACATAAATATTTTTAATTTAATTGTTTAAGCATTTAGCTATTTTGCAGTTAAAAAGGACAAGATTTTTATGCATTACACTAGTTTGCAATGAATCTGTTGCCGGGAAAATTTTCGCTGTTGTTAATATATTATATAATCATGGCATGCTAAGCTCAAATATATAATTCAAATTTTTTGATCAGCTCTTGTTATTGAGTTTCAGATATCAATGGATAGAAAAAAACACATAAAGGACCCTGCAATTTCCTTATAAAAAATGGGTTTCAGACAAAGATTGTTTTCAAACTTTGCATAGTGATAGTTCTCAACAGCTGATCACAAGTCTTCACGGGTACAAAACTCGACCACCCTTTAAAATACCCTCAAAGGTCACTGGGGATTCTTTTAACTAATATTTTGGTCAATTGCTCTGCGGAATTTTTTGATAGTGCTGTCGAATTGTAGCCACTTTAATAGTTACAAAACTACAGCCTGACATTCCCTGTAGCTGGATTTTTACGGGGTATGTAGCCACTCCCCTCCAATACCTCCTTCCCGACTCCAGACTCCAATCCCACCAACTACTAAAGTCTGCTTTCCTGTTGACAGGGGGCGAAGTCATTTTATCATGAATTTCATTTCACGACCAGCTGTATGGCCACTTGTTACCCTCCAACCCCAATAATTCGATACCCACTCACACTTCCCCCCATGTCCCTGCCATGTGAAGTTCCTGCTCACGGATTTTAAACAAATTATAGCGAATTTCTTTTCATGCTAGGGTAAAGGAATACTATCCAATACCAACCCCACAACCCTCCACACTGGGTTTTGTGCCCGTGGAGACTTTTGACCAGCGTGTTAAAAACTATTACTATGCAAAGTTTGAAAGCAATTGGCTAAAACCCATTGTTGTGTGCCACCGAATGCAGTAGTCACCGATGACACAAATTATTATTAAATTTGGTTGCTACAATGGCTGTAGCACTTAGTTTTACAATTTTGTTTTATTATTTTTAAACTATTTTTAAATTAAATTCCTTTTTGGTTTATTTAAATTATTTATTTAGTTTTTTTTATAATATTAACTGTCACTGAATATACTAAGATTTACTAAAGACTAACTTAATTGTATGGCTAACCTAAAGATACTGATCTTGAAAAAAAAACTGCTAGATACTTATTTTTCTACAATGGGGGTTGTTTTGACCACTAACACTAGGGGCGGAGCCATTTTTAAGTTGGAAATTTTTTGTCCTTTGTATGTAAGTACTATTTGAAAAAGATCAAGTGTTAAAATATTAATTTGGGGTGTTTACGATCGAAGTATACAATAACCTATTTAGGGTTTATAGTTCTAAAAGCTTTTTAATAGTAGGGTAATAGATTGTTAGTTTAAAGGAAACATTTATTATGCAAAGGATAAGTTTAAATTACGTTTACGTGTTTTTAGAAATATCTACCCTTTTATTAGGGTGTTAAAAGTCTTGGGAAATGTAAATAATGATTATAGAATATTTGGGGTTCTTTGAAAAATGGTAATTCTGAATAATGAAAGTAACTAATAAAAATGTGTTATCGTGATACGTAAAAACTATAAAAAACATTAATTATTATAAAAGGAAATTCCGTCTTATAATGTATTATCACATTTATAATAAATTTATATTTGATCTTGGTTGAATCACAACACCATTTTCCATAGGAAAATTGCGAGTCCTTTATTAAGAAAAATGTATTATTATTTATTAATATTATTATTATTATTTATTTATTTATTTATTTATTTTTATTTTTTTATATATCTGAAAAAGGTAAAACACACCGTTATCAACAAACAAATACACTTAAATGATAAATTAACAATAAAGTTTTGAGCTGCACAAAAATTTTTGGAGTACATTTAAAATAACATGCAATAAGCAAACAACAGCCACCATAAAATTCGCGGCAACATTAAAAATTAACATTTTGTAAACCAGTGTTATCAATTATTAACAGAAACAGGGGCGGCCCTACTAACTTTTAGGTGGGGAGATTTCTGGGAGCGCCCCTCCTTAAAAAACCGGCCTAGTGCGAGTCAGACTCCCGCACGAAGGGTTCTTTACCATCATCTACGAAAACGGCAAAAATCAGTTTTTTTTGTATGGGAGTCTCCCTTAAATATATGTTTTATTTTAATTAAACTATAAAGTGAATAAATAGTCAAATATTCTGTGATTATTTCAAGCGTCTATCTATTGCCGTTATCAATGTCGACAAAAACGGTCAAAAAAATCACGTTTGTTGTACGGGAGCTCCCTTAAATATTTATTTTATTCTGTTTTTTATATTTGTTGTTATAGCGGCAACAGAAATACATCATCTGTGTAACTATCACGGTCATGGAACAGCCTGGTCACAGACGGCGGACGGGACGGACGGACGGACGGACAGACAGCGAAGTATTAGGGTCCCGTTTTACCCTTTGGGTATGGAACCCTAAAAAAGAGCTTTTATATGTAGCTATTATTAGGTAACTTTACACAGACTCCAAAAAAAGAACGTACTTATTTTTACATAGGTACGTTATTTGTTAAGTGTCTATTTTGTTGGATGGGAAATAAATAATAAAAGCAAAAAAATATTTTTGTTAGTGTTTTATTTAAGTAAAACGGCGGCGGCGGCGGGGTTAAATTATTCCGATCTAATAAAAATACTAGATTAATCTTTTCTAGCTTTTGCGCTTGCAAATTTTTTTATTAGATGGAATAATTTAATTTTATCATTTTCAATTGATAATATTGCAAGATCCGATAGTCTTTCTTGAGACATAGTGGAACGTAAGTACGTTTTAATTAATTTTAACTTACTGAAGCTTCGTTCTCCTTTAGCGACAGTTACAAGGATGGTCAGCAAAATCCGAAGCGCTGTCCACACATTCGGGAAAATATCCTGCCAATCATTTTGTTTAATAAGTTGAAGAACTTTTGTGGCTCTGCTGCTTCAAGGTTTTTTAATAATGGGTTTAGGCTTAAAAGTTCTTCAACCAATTCCGACTAGAAACGTCACATTTTTTCCCCATCGGTTAAAATGATTTCAAATCTGCACAAGCCTTTTCTAATAAAGACTTATCAAAATAAGATATTATAAAAAAAGACCATGTATTATTGAATTTAGATAATTGTCCAAACCGAGTCACCAGTGCATTTTCAATAGTATCTATCATAGGGTAAAAGACGTTAATTTTAAATAGTTCTTCGGGATTTGTTTGTGTTTCATCCAGTTTCATACTCAAATAATCGCTTTTTTCTCCGGAGTCGGACTGGTTTAAATGTAGGATCTATCCCACCCTCCAGATGCTATTTTCCCAGCTGTTATTTGTGCAGTCGAATACGTCCGGTACTGCTTCCAAATTCCGAACAGTTTTTCCTTGCGATGCGTTTGATAAATCCATAGTTTCAGACTGCATAGCTTTACTGACAATATTTACTTGAAATAGAATATCGTACCAAACTACCATTGTAACTTAATTCAAATTGCTCCATATTCTGAATCAGTGATAAAGCCTCTGAAGCAGCAACTGAGTCATTCGTTTGTTCTGAAGATCCAAAAGAGCATCACGAACTGAAAGTAGTTATATCGAACAGAAGCAAGGCTAGAAACTCTACTTTCCCAGCGAGTTTCCAATCTTTTTTCGTGATAGTCCTTCTATGTGTTTGGATATGACATCCCACCTCTTTTGACCCAGAAAATATTACAAACAGTCTTTGAAGAAATCCAAATAAAGAAACAGATTTAACGGATGATTTAGCCGCATCTGCTATCACTAAATTCAAGCTGTGACAGCCACAAGGGGTTAAAAAATGCTCGAGGATATTGGTTCAGAATTCTCGTCTGGACACCTTTGTTTATGCCTACCATACTGGAACCATTGTCATATCCTTGACCTCGACAATCGTTCATATCCAAATCCAACTTCCTTCAAATTTTATCAAGAAAAAGGCCAGTGAGCCCTTCTCCTGAAGAGTCACTTCCGGCTTGTAACAACGAAACACCTCGTACTTTGACTTCTTCTCCATTCGTGTCAACAAAACGGAAAGTTAATGATAATTGTTCAACGTGGACATCAGGAGTGCAGTCTAGTAGGATGGAGAAGTATTAGATGACTTTATCATAGTCAGTATTTTATTTCGAACTTCACTTCAAGTAACCCAATTAACTCGTTTTGAATTCGTTTGCTAAAATAGTGGACATTGTCTCCTTATTAACAATGCGGCGAAGGTGTTCCATCATCACAGGATCAAATTTTCCTAGAAGTTGCACCAAACCCAGGAAGTTACCATTATTAGAAGTGTATAAAATTTCAGATCCAGAGCTTCCTCTGAACGACAAATTATTTCCTGCCAAAGAATACTATGGACATCATTCGTTCAAGGATAGCGACCCACCTTATTTTTCGTCTTCAATCTTTTTTTTCAAGTGTTTGTCTATTCCACTGAAGTTCTTCAATCTAATCGATCTTCTATCCAACTGTTCATAGCCGTCGGTGATCTGAAGATGCTTCGTGAGTTTTAAGACGTGTTGATAAGTGCCTCAGTCATCAAATCCATCTTTTCCCAAATTAGAATGTACACTTCGATTAAATATACTGCACAAAAACAATATACCTTGTCGCAGATTTTGAGTATACAAGCCATCTTCTTTTAAAAATTTCTCCATTTGGCATTACTCTTTGAAATATAATATACCTATCATTATTATGTAAAATAATATGTGAAGGAAAACGGTGATTTAAGCTGATATGATATTTATATATAGGTAATATTGTTTGGACGTGGCGGGCACCGCCAAGTCAAAGAGTACAAACGTGCCGCTCGACCGATACCGACAAAGGTTGCCGCTTTTTTGCGAATTTTATCGTATTTTTTTTTGGCTTCTGTCAAAATATTAAAATAAATTAGGTCAACACATCATATAAAATAAAAGCTTCTATTTTTAGTTTATCTGTGCTGTTTTCCTCGTAAACAAATAAGGGAGCGTGTATATTTTATACTTTTTGTGTGAATTTTATTGAATTTAGTTAAGTCACTGCAGTGATTCAAATCACTGTTTAAAATCACTGATTTAGAAATCACTGTCGCGGTTTTTCACCGGTTACTGAAAAATCACCGTATTTCCGAACACTAATGATTATGAAAAAAAGAAATTTCACCCCCTCCCCGCACCGCACGGCGCTCGTTGCGTCGGCGTCGCCGAAGCAATTTGCGCGCACACGATTTACATTCGATCAGTGGTCGAGCGTTTTCGGCGCCCCCCGGCGCCTAGTGCGGTCGCACCGCTCCACCGCCCAGGGCCGCCCTGAACAGAAAGCTACCATTTGGCAGCCAGTATATGTTTAAAAATATTTTTTATATTTTTTTATGCTTTAAACCATCTTTATTACCTTGCGTTGTTCTCAAGCTCTTTTACAAACAGGACCTACATTTTTAACCTTAGTTCTAAATCATCATCCCACATCCGGTTAGTTTTATCCTTCAAACCCCAGTACATATGATTCTTATATTCTAATATTCTCAGCAGTTTGTCATATACCGGACGGCTGATGTTCTAAAGTTACAAATTTTAAGATTTCAATATCTTTTAGAGCAGTGGTTTACAGGGCCGGATTTAACTTTTTGCCGCCCTAAAATGTCAATATTTTTTGGATATCAGAACGAAAAATTTAGCTGTTAAATTAGAGTAATTCTTATAAAAATTTAATTTAACAAATTTAACAAAAGTAAATCATACAGAAAATTAAATAACAATTCTTTAAAACAAACAAATTTCATAATATAAAAACAAAATATAAATTAAAATGGTAAAACAAATAGCTGTTTTTTGAACTATATATTACAATTATAGGCAAAACCCTATAGTAATATTTTTCTTTAAACCTTTTTTTTGCAAAATCATTAATTATATCATTAAAATTTACGATAACATTTTTCTTTAATTAATCGTAAATTTGTCGCCTTATTTGCCGCCCTAGGCTTCAGCCTACTCACCCTTGCGTAAATCCACTCCTGGTGGTTCCCAAACTTCTTTCTATAGTGCCCCCTTTTTGAAATTAAGAAATAGTCGCGCCCCCCACTTCCCCCAACTATACAGAAACATTTCTTTTACTAAAAAAGGAGGCATTTTTTAAAACATAACATTTAAACACTAATCTAATCTAATGGAAGTATGGTCCTGCATTTCCTTAACAAGGTCGGACATCCTTGGTTTTACCTTTGAAAGTGCGCAACGCGTCGCTAGCAACATCAAACCGGCTTCGTTTTTTGTTTTTTAAATTTTCCATTAAAAAAAAATCCTTTTTTACATAGGTAGGTTGTCGAGAATGGTATGTAAAATTTTAAAGCCAATTCCGCGATTAAGGGAAAATATTTTATCCAAAATGTAGTAATCACTAAATTTTCAAAGTCATTTTTCGCTACTGAGTCGTGTTTTTAGACGACTGCTTGTTCTTGCATTTCTTCTGGAAGGATGTTTATATTAAAATTAAAAGGATTTTAAGCAAATTTATGTTCATTATTGTCATTAAAATTAGAAAAATATTGTTGGAATTTATCGAAGACACTTTCTAGATGAGATATAATATATGTTATATCTCTTCGTTTTTAGCAGTACGTTACTATTCTCCATTAATGTAACCAATTTCGAAGAAAAAATTGAGCTTGCAGACGACGTTTTCATATATAAATCTTCTTTTTTTATTTAAACTGATTTTTTGTTATTTTGAAAATAAAAATTTGTTTAAATTTTTTTTCGGGCCCCCTGCGCCCCAGTATGGGAACCACAGTTTTAGAGTGTAGCTGACCCATTCTTTTATAGCGGGGGCTCAAACTTTTTAAAATATCGACCCCTTACAATTGTTCAACCTGCTGGCGGTCAACGAATTTAAATCTTTTAAACTGATTAGTACAAAATTATCTGTAAAAAACTTATTTGGGAAAAATTATTTTAAAAAAAAATATAATATTTTGAAGGTCTACCCACATAACAAAAAAAAAGAATTCATGTGACAAAAATGTTTAGGGACCTATCACTATAGTATATTTTGGTCGGTTATCTTTTGGTTAAAAAGAAGTTTCTGTTCGTCTTTAGTTGCTACAACATGTGTTTACGGATATTACATAGCATTATGGGGGGAATTGTGCTAAAGGACCTTTGTGAAAGGGCCCTTGGGGCCCCTTTTTTTCAAGAAACTATTGTGTTGTTTTAAGAAGTGGAGAATTTTTCCAAAAATTTTTAAAAATTTCGGCAAAGGGGGGGTCCGATGGCGATATGGTCTATTTTAGCTGCCGGAAGTGACGTCTTTTATTCAAAAAGGGTTATGCCATCATTACTCGTGTACAAATCGCGAGAAAGTATCATCGATGTGCCTGAAGAAAGGTGAAAAAACGTTTTTTTAGAAATTTTTTTTAATGTTTTCCCTTTTTCCTTTTAGAGCCAGGCTATAGAAAACCCTGAAATGTGCTAGCTAAAAGGAAGGGGCGGGGGCCCTTTTTTGGATTTAAACCCCAAACCCCAATCTTCTGTATTGCAAAAAATTTTCGCAAACAAACAATGATTTTAGTTTTACGCAACTGTAATACCGACTGCCCTGCAGTTTTTTTTTACACCTTTCGTAAATTTAAAAATCATTTTATATTTGTCGACCAGCTAGACTGGGCGTTAGTAAGGAAAAAACCTATCTAGGGGTTTGGGAAAATATGGGCTCCATTTCAACAGGCTTAAGCATTTTTATGATTAAATATTTACGACCTTTTAAGGAAAAAATTAAAATCTTTTCGGGTGACTAAAAAAGAGAAGGTGACCGTTGCGTTTGTGAACACCAAGAATGTCTGTTAGTTTCTTTCCCAAATTTTTTTTTTAAAAATAACTTGTTTTAAAACAGTTTTATAAGATCTTAAAAAGCATTTAAAATGTAACCAAAAAAAAACCCGTACTAACCAGAATATGGTAGAAATTTCAGTTTTTTGGGAACTAGTCAATTAGCGAAATCTGACTTTTTCCTATTAGCACAGACAACCAATGTTTTAACACACTGGACGTAACATTGATTTGTATTTTTTTTTAAATTTTTTTTGGTACTTCACATTAAACAGATTCCAATAATTATCAATCCTAAAAGTGCTGCTAACCATCGACCCATTTTGTAACCCCTGGACCAAATAAATTCGTACCAATGAGATATGAAATGCTAGCCGGTAGGAAAGGGGTTCTCCTTTTTTTTCCCTCTTCCCCACCCCATTGTGTCCATCATCCAGATTGGTAGCGATGGTTCCAACATGGCTATAACCCCATTTGCGAAAAAATTTGGCACCTAAACAGAAAATAGGCGTGTTGGTACTTAAAAAAATATAGGCCCGATGAAAATGTTTTTTTTTTGTATTTAGACTATAATAAACTTTTTTTTTGTTGTTCTTAATAATACATTATTAAAAATTATAAATATTTTTTTCGATTTTGGAGCTGTAAACCAATTCAGGTATATTTAGTAGAATTAATACTACCTTTTTTAAATCAAATAAAATAAAGAAACATATGAAAATTGAACCCCGGTCAATTTTCATAAAACTTCATATTTTGATAGCTCTTCTTATGGTTATAAATATCCTCGATGGGTACGAAGCCCGAAAACTCCCCCAACTCCTTTAAAAACGCCCCTAAAGGGCTACAATTGACATTCAATTCAAACCTAGAGCACCCACACAGTAACAAGGCTTACGGCCAAGTGATGATCGCGTTGTTAAATTTAGCAATTGACTTAACTTGTTAAAAGTTAACGACGGTTTAGAATGTTTAACAAAATGTCAAATTTTGACAGGTTGCCCCCTAAAATCACTGAATAACACTAACAATGACGTTTTCTTAAACATTTTAAACCGTTGTAAAATTTTTTAAAATTGCTAAGTCCATTGCAAAAAATTTTAAACGCCGATCATCACTCGGCCGTAATAAAGTCTTTCTATTTCCAAGGCAGAAAATCCACCCCCCCTCCACCACTCATAGCTCGGCATGTGACTTTTCCCCGTGTATCGATTCTGAATGCATTTAATTGTTAATTACATATCAGAGCCAACTAAAAAATCACACTTAATACCGTTCGACCCCAACGAATGAAACTTCCACCCTTAACACCATCCCTGGAGGAATAAAAAACCCCAGGTCCGCCCAAACCTACCATTATTTCCCCGCTTAACACGTGGCTTATAGGGGTGATGTTGATTCCATTTCAGACTTCAAGAGATTACTTATCAACAGCCTTGAAAACTCCACCCCCGACGTAATGCCCCAATATTTTCCAACCTTATTTCAACAAACTTGGAACTTTATTAAGGGATCCATACTGCTTTTAAAGCTATTTTGTTTTAAAAATGGCACAAAACTGATTAAGAACCTTAAACAAAATTTTTGGAAATATATTCTAATTATATCGACAAATGAGGGAAAGGGTTATTGGAACATATCCAATTTTAAAAAAAAAAACTTTATGGTTTTTTGAATATGGTACATTATTTATTTTGTTTAAAATATTTTTTAGCAATCCCAAATGTTAATTTCCCCATAATTTATGAAGAGACCAAAATTTTAAATAAACCCTAGTTTTGTCAAACTTTAAATTCCGTAATTAATAAATTTTTGAAAAAAAACGAAACCTTTAGATTTTTAAAGCATCTTGGCAACGCAGCAACCCTCATAGGATGTCGACGTGGTGGCAGGTGGCATGGGAAGCGATTTTCATGTCTATTTTTAGCAGATTAAAATAATATTTGTTAATTAGCGTGCCTGTTAATTTGATTTTCCCTTTTTAAGATGGGACGGACTAAAAATAAAGAAACCTACTTTTTCGTTATCCTCCTTAAGACGTGGTGTTTTTAGGAGGCCAAAGGGTTTTTCATGTTGATGACGTGCAAAACATAAATACCAAAATATGCATGCAACATGCGCACAAGTTCCCAAAGTTCTCAGTTCTCGCTCCCCTTTTTATGTACAGTAATGCCCTAATATTAATTCTTCAACCTTGTTATCATCTTGTTGATTATTTTCTTTATTGAAGGCGATCCATACATTTTAAGGGTATTGTGTAGTAATCGCTTGGGGGGGTGTAAAAACAATTCACGATCACCCTGATTGAGAACCTGTAACAGGAACATATGGCAGGCTTTTGGGACGGATTTTTTCGGCCCCCTTCCCCAGGGATGGTGTTAGGGGTTAAAGGTTCACGTCGGGGTCAAACGGTAAAGTGTGATCTTTTGTCGGCCTGATAGGGAAATTTTGATCAAATGCTTTAAACGGGAAAAAATCCCTGACAACTTAAAGGGTGGGGGTGGGTTCTGCTGCTTTGGAAAGTAGGACTAAGCCTAGTTACTGTGTATGGGCTTGGGTTTTAAACGTTTTAAATTTTTCGTAAGGCAATCCCCAAAAAACTGTCCAATGCAGCCCCCGACCCCTTTTTTT
>JAHBCN010015401.1:0-21115 GCA_019359885.1 Listronotus oregonensis
AGGTTTATATATTTTTTTTTTTTAATTTAAATTAAAAATTTATTATTTTAAAATTAATAAATTATTATATTAAAAAATATATTTAATATATTAAAATTAAATTTTTTAATTTTTTAGGGGATATAATTTAGGGTAAAAAATATTTAAATTTAATTTTTTTTATTAAAATTTTTTTTAAATATTTATTTTATTATTATTTAAATTTAATATTATTAATATTAAAAATTTAATATAATTTATATAATTTTTAAATTTTTTATATATATATATTTTATATATATATATATATATATATATATATATATATATATATATATATATATATATATATATATATATATATATATATATATATATATATATATATATATATTAATTTTAAAATTTAATATATTTAAAAATAAAAAAAATTTAAAATAAATTTTAAATTATATTATAAAAATTTTTATACATTTTTAATTTTTTTTAAAAATTTTAAAATAAAATTTTTAAAATGACCATATTTTTTTTAATGAAAATTTTTCAAATCTGTAAAAATTTTTTAAAACAACTTTTTTTTAGAATATGCCCGAGAAATTTTTTTTTCGGTTTGGGTTTTTGAATCATCATCAACTTTATTTTTTCAAATGGACGACATATTGGATTTTTACGAGCCAAATAGTGCTTTTTATTCTGTTTTAACAATGTAAACATTTTAATTTAAGAGTTTATAACCTCATTTATTTCAAAAACAAAAATTTTCAGTTGGTTTTGATTGGGAACGTCATTTTTTTTTTTAAACAATAAAATATTAGTAATTGGCAAAATAGATAAAATGAACAGAATTTTACAGAAATGGGTTTGGAAATAGCTATAACGTTAAACTGTTACGTAAAATGGGCCCAAGAAAAAGTAAAATTAATGAATCATCATTAACTTTCTTTTTTTTTGGGCGCCATAGGGGGCTTTTTGCAGCCAAATAGTGCTTTTTTTCCTATTTCAACAATGTATCATGTTATAGTTTAGGAGTTTTAACCCCACCCACTTCAAAAAAAAAATATTTCCCCAGTTGGCCTTGATTCCGGGGAATGTCATCTAGCGTCATTATCAAGTTAGCTCGGGTACGTTTTTAAAATTTTTTTTTAAATGGTTAATATTTAAAGAAATACTTGATATTTTGCAACGTTATTTCCAAAGCAATAAAAATGGTAATATAGTGCGCAAACGTATTTCGACAATTTTCCTGCAAGGCAGCATCCTAATCTAACATACTTTCGAAAACTGGTTACAAATTTGCTTAAATTGGGAAATTTTTTTAAAACCACGACCTAAAAAGTTAACCAACATTTTAAAGAAAATCTAACATCTTCACCCGGGGGATGTTGATAGAAAATTCCACATACCTAAGTCAACCTTTAAGGGAGTTGGGGCTATTTAAAAAAAATCGTTAATATGTTAAGAAATATGGACAATGTTTTGAATTGTAGGTCGTTATTTTACATCTTCATTTTAGTAGGAATATTAGTTTAGCCCCATTGTTTTTGTTTTCACTTGTTTCTTTTAATTGTTACGTGAGTTTTGTTGTAACACGGTATTAACGTTATAGCTATGTTCGCGAAACCCATTTCTGTAAAATATTTGTTCAGCATATCTATTTTGCCAATTACTAATATTTTATTGTTTACAAAAAAAAAATGACGTTCGCCGGAATCAAGGCCAACTGAGAAAAAAATTGTTTTTTGAAATAAATAAGGTTATAAACTCTTAAATTATAACATGTTATACATTGTTGAAATCAGAATAAAAAGCACTATTTGGCTGCCTAAAAATCCAATATGGCGTCCATATGAAAAAATAAAGTTGATGATGATTTTAAAAACCCGAAACGTAGAAAATAAAAATTGACTACTTAGTCATATTGTACAAAAAAAGTTGCTTTGAAGAAGTTTTTACAGATTTGAAAAATTTTCACCTAAAAAAAAAATATGGCCGATTTTCAAAAATGCATGTTTTAGGTTTTTTCAAAATTTCTCAAAAACCTAAATAGATAAAACCATGTAGTAAACGGGATTAGCTTACTAACATAATTGTCCAAAACTTTCCCCATTTAACCGATTTTCTATCTATCGTGGTTTAAGATCCCTACATTCCCCACCAATTTGGGACACACTGTATTATATATATATATATATATATATATATATATATATATATATATATATATATATATATATATATATATATATATATATATATATATATATATATATATATATATATATATATATATATATATATATATATATATATATATATTTTTTTTTTTTTTTTTTTTTGATTTCTTGGTTTTAGGTCTGCCAGAATGTAAACATTATGTTTTTAGTACTTTATATTGATGACGTTTCGATCATGTTCGATCTTTTTCAAATCCTAGAGCGTTAAAATAATAGTGAACATTAATCAACAAATATGTGTATATTTACATTTTTAACAACACATGTATATAAAAACTAATTTTATTAAAAAATACTTTTTTCTATTAAATTTAGGGGTGCTTGAGATGGTTTTTTTTTCTATTTGGTTAAGAAATTGCGCAATTTTTTTCTCTGTATTTATAAGTATCATTTCCTCAAGAATGGGCTTGGACTAAATTTAATTTAAAATAATGATTAACGATAAACGAAAAACAGAGTTAAATTTAGGTTTTTTCCTTATGTTTGGTATGCCGCGTGGGGAAAATGTTTAGCACTTTGCCTATATAATTTGGGAAAAACTAAAATATAATATATTAAATGAAGAGTATACGTTTAAAGTATGTTTAAGTAAAATGGTGTTTTAAACCTAAGTTTAATAATAGTATTTCAGCTTATTTTGAAAAATTATTTTTTTTATTTGAAAAGCCAGTGGATAATAAAAAATAGTAACCTGACAATTTACTATTACCTTTTTTTGTTTTTTGTTTATAAATATACAGGGTGTTTCCTAAGTATCCTAAAATATTTAAGAGTGTGATGTGATTCTATACGTGCTTTCGTGGAAAAAGGTTCATATTAACATATGTTGCAAAATTTCTCCTTACCCAAATAGAGAGTGTTTAATTTCATTAACTTTTTAAAGTTTTTGTAATTTTTGAAAAATTGGAATGTCTTATTTCCCAAACTTTAAAGGCTTATTTAAAAGCATGTTTTATTGTAAACAAACATTTATTTCTTTTACCAAAGCATAAGCTCACTAACGATAAAAATGGTATTTTATTAAAAGAATATAAAAAATAAATTTATTTATATAAATTTTTTAAAGAATATTAGTAACATAGAAATTCTTTCAAAAACAATAGAAGTTGACATGTAAAACTTATATTTGTCAGCTAGTTGATTCCTGGCCCTCTTAAAAATTCCAGGGGTGATAAGTATATTGATGCAAGACTGTATAGTTCGATTCTGAAAATGTTGTACGATAGAAATTTAAGTTGTTGTTTTAGATTAACCCAAAAATAAAAATCTAATTAGCTTAAATTTGTGGACCGACTAGCCAGGATTGCTTTATTCCTCCCACGAAACAGCTTACACGCAAGGTCCACATATTCATAGATAGACCATCAAGTAAGTTGATCCTACCGGAAAACTACATGGATTTTTAATTTACGGACACATAAATGTAAAAGTACAATTTTAAATTTTAAAGTTTAGAGATTTATTTAATAGAAGTTTAAATAATCATCCAAGAGTTTGGGGAATTATTGATTTAAAGTTGTATCTAACATGCAATTGAAAAAATGTCCAACTTAAGTTTTGTTATTATCCATTAGAAGTTGTTTTTTGTGGTGGCTTCAGAGTAAGCTTGTATATAGAATATACTATTGGTGTAGGTTAAATATTTTTTCAGTATGTTTTTATCGTTCAGACGGTTCGCCGGTGTCGGGATAGATAGAATAAAATGTTAAGTTTGGGAAACAATAGTTTTATTTAAGTACCCAATACATTACAATGGCGACGAGGAAAAAAAGGAAACATAAGTTTTTGTTTTACTTGCAATAGTGAACAATAATATTGTGATAATGGGCAAAAACGATAATAGTGACCGGGTGCATCGGCGAGTGGAGTTTTAGCCACACAATTGGGCACGATACGCGAGTTTGACCCTAACGTAAATAAATGGGAAGTGTATAAAAAACAATTACTTCAGTTTTTTGTAATAAATAAAATAAAAGATGATGATTTAAAACGATTTCCCGTTATTAAATAATTTAACTGAATACGCTTACACCGTTTTAACTGATTTGCTGGTTCCCGACGTCCCGATAAAACCACATATTCAAAGATAATAAAAAAAATTGGATGGTCATTTTGGCAAAAAGAAAAGTATCTGGAGTGAAAGACTGATTTTTTATAAGGCTTCCCAACATAACGAGGAATCTGTAAGCGAATGGGCGGTACGGGTAAGACATCTGGCCGCGGATTGCAAGTTTGGCAATTTTTAAGTGATGCTATGCGAGATAAATTCATTTTCGGTATGCAAAAAGGGCGTATAATGGAAAAAATTTTTCAAGAAGATGCTATGGATCTGACATTTTCACAAGCTGTTGAATTATCTCAGAATGTCGAAGTTGCTAAGAGTTTTTACGACGATATTGCCATTTAACCTCATGTCAAAACCGAATCTCACATCTATAGAGTCAACGCTCCTCAAGATATTTGTCAGGATAGTGTGCAAAATAGAGATCAGCCACTGTATTTACAACGGACAAACAGTAGAAGTAAAAATATTTCCTCTGGATATCAAGAGAAAAATCCTAGTGGTCCAACTGCAATTTTCCAGGCGGGGGCAGTACCATCATTTGTTTGGTTTGCGGAAAAATGGGACATCCCTAGAAATTTGCCGATATCGTAACTATACATGTCATGTTTGTGGCGTTAAGGGGCATTTATCGAGCATATGCAAAAAAATCTCGCAACGATTTTAAAAAAGATCATACTTTCTCCAAGTCAATAGTCTCGGATAACGGTCCTCCGTTTCCCCAATGAATTTCAATCATTCCTAAAAAAGTTGGGAATTAAACACAAGACGATCTCACCATTTAACCAAGTACAAATGGCTTTCGGAAAATACAGTAAAGACAGTTAAACAGTTTCTGAAAAAGGTCGATTTTAATAAAGATTTGCGATAAGATTAAATGAGTTTTTGTTTGACTATAGAAATACAGTACACTGTAATGGTTCTCTCCACACAATTATTTTGGGGGTAATGAAGCTTTTCCGAAAAAAAATCCCTTACTTGACAAAAAAGTTCATATATTCCAATGTTGTTTTTCAAAATGTTAACAGCCATAAACTAAGTAAGGAATTTTCGGGGGGAGAAAGACCGAAACTAAGTGTAGGTCAGACGTTATTTGTAAAGATTATCGAACCTAAAAATTAGTGGTGCAAGTGAAAAAAACAGAAAAAAAAATTTGGGCCATATCCTATATAGTAAAAGATAGTGGTACACCTCTTTTTGGAAGCGTCATATAAATCAAATTCTGAGTGTTTAGATTTAGAATCAGACGAAGTATCATATAATTTACTTCAAATTTGTAAATACAAATAGTAAAAAATCTGAAAAGATTTGTGCAAGGCCCAGTTTACCAAATTTGGTTTTTAAAGTAATAGTGAGGCCAGTCAAAATTAGATTGTTTTAAGGCCACAGCGCACTAGGAAACCACCAGACCGTTTGTTTTAAATTGGTAAAATTAAAAAAAAAAAAAATATATTAAAATAAATAGTTGAATAAAAATAGGGTGTAAAGTTTTAGACCCCAGGGTGTGGTGGCTTCAAGTAACTTTATATAGAATATACTAGGTGAGGTTAAAAAATTTTTTCAGTATGTTTTTATCGTTCAGACGGTTCGCCGGTGTCGGGATAGATAGAATAAAATGTTAAGTTTGGGAAACAATAGTTTTATTTAAGTACCCAATACATTACAATACCCAATTAAAATTTCTTTGAGCTAAAGCCTTAAAATGAAAGAAATTGTCACGAAACTGTGAAATGGCAGTACTTGCAAACAACAATCACCCTAAGGTAACTGATAAAAATTTCCCTTTATTCCTAATTATATTTCTTTTGGGTAATTTTTTGGCCTAAACCATAAAAGGTTTTAAGGGAATTAAAATAATTTTTAACAACCCACCCCGGTATTCCCAAATTTTAAAACTTTAAAGTTATCAATTAAAATTTTAACATCTTTTAAAAAGGCTGTAGTGCCTTTTTTTGGCAAATTCGAATAACAAAAGAACAGATCCCCGGAGGGTTATGGTTTTATTGAAATAATTTTATAAAAAAACACCCTCCGACGGCCCCTTCTAAAAGTCCCTTTCCCAATTAAAAACAGACCAAAAAAAAAGGTCACTTCATCTAACAAAACCCAAAACTTATAAATCTTAAAATAACTGTTAATTACTATATTTTAAAAAACCACATACTAAAAGTTACCCAAATCTTTAAAATAGGGACCCATTAATCACCTGTGGATTCTGATTGACCCAATTAACCACTTGAGTTTAAAAAATTAAATTAACGGTAAATATATTTAAAAATTCCCAAAAGACCCAGTTATTATTTTAAAATTTAAATTTTTTAATTTATAATCGTATAAATTTTGAACGGTGTTTTTATAAAAGTTGTTTTAGTTTTTTAAAACCCAGGATGTAAAAGTTTGTTACAAGTTAAACATGCTAAAATGTTGTTGCGGAAGAGGGTATGATTTGGGATACCTACAGAGCTTATAGATCTAAAGGTAAACAATTTTTTTTGGCCAAAAAAATTTTTTTTATTTTTTGCTTCAATGTTATTTTTGTTACATTTGTTTTTAAATTTAAAGGGGTTTTTTATTTGAATAAAAAAAAATAAATTTTGGCTCGAATCGAAAGTTATTATTCAGCGTGTAATAAAATTAAAAAATTAATTCTGTTGTGTCATACAAGACACATTTCCTAAAGTTTCAACTTTAAAAAAAAAAGGGCTGCGTCCCATTATTGTGTTACCTGGTATAAATATTTTTTTTAAAATTTTGCTCTTACCATAAAACTCGAAAACTGTAGACACGAAGATTTTTTCATTATCTAAACATCAAGATTTTAAAAATCGTTTATTTTTTTCCCCAAACTTTTTTAAAAAAAATATTTAAAAATAATACCCAAAAAATTATTCCCATTTCACTTTTTTGTTTTAATTATTGGATGAAAAAAAAGAACTTAAAAACGATTTTATTAAGCTAATCGCTTCCAAAGGAATAAAAAATTTAAAGAAACAAAATATTATACGTGGTTATGTAAACAAAAATATTGTTTTTATTTTATGAATATCCAAAAAATAATTTAATGCCCTTTTTTTTAACCCTAAAAATCTTGATTGATTTTCTTTAAACCTCCTTTTATATTTTGTTAGCCTGCCAGCTTCTAAATCTTTTAGTATACCTTATAAAAATTGGCGAGACATACGGGCCGTAATTTTTTAAACCATTATTCAGATCCCTTTTAAAATTTGGTCTAAGATCCTTTTAAAATTCTTAGAATCAATGCCAAATACTGATAATAATTTTTTTCATTTACAGATGTATTAGATAAATTAAGACACCCAATATTGTTTTATATATATCAGCACACCCTTTATTAGTGAAACGCATTTGCGGTCAAATTTCTCAAAATTGCCTCTGTTTATTTAATCTTCAGAAATACTGTCCAAATAACATAAAAGAACTGATAATTTAGTAACCTGTTATAAAACTATTATCGCGTTTACAAAACATACCTATTATTTTGTAACATTTAAAATCATTTTTTAAGCTCTTTTTGTGCCTGTATATTTCTGAAATAATAGCTATCTGCAAAATATTTACTTTTATCAAAAAGTATCAATACATTAAATAATTTAGTGTCATTTTATTTCATTAACTAAATATTCTTTAGTTTTCATTCATTCTGCTCTCATCTTTTTGTTTTGGTTTTCCAAACGAATCAAACCCAGCAAGATACCTGGTAAAAAACGTTTGCAATGATCGCTAAGTTTATCCTTTTTTAAAATACATGATTAGAATATTTTGCGATGTTTTTACACTGTTTTCATTGCT
This sequence comes from Listronotus oregonensis, assembly GCA_019359885.1. Classification (NCBI taxonomy): domain Eukaryota; kingdom Metazoa; phylum Arthropoda; class Insecta; order Coleoptera; family Curculionidae; genus Listronotus; species Listronotus oregonensis. The sequence goes on from JAHBCN010015401.1 coordinate 8,086, forward strand.
TGATGAATTAGATTTTATCAGATATTGTTTTTTTTTTATTAGTAAAGTCAATTTTAACCGACAAAATGATTAACAATGTATCAAAATATTAGTTACATGACAATTTGACGAATTAAAAAAGTTAAAGCTTTTTACAACAGATTTTTTTTTAATATTTCGAAATGTGTTATATATTGAAAACACAAAAATCCAGTATGGCGCTCTTAAAAAAAAATAAAATGGATTCGGGTGATCAAGACATGAAATGTCGAATGGTTAATCTAAATGCGCTATTATGTGACGGAGAAGATTGTAAATATGTTATTCGATTTAAAATAGTTTTTTTTTTAAGTTTGTCTGCGTAATCTGCGGAAAAAACAAAGAATTTTGAAACTCTCTAAACGGCCTATTGTTGGTTGTGATGCACAATTGTGCTTTAATTTGTCTTTGTATTTCCTTTAGTTTCTAAGATCCCAATTTATAATCGTTTTAAAATACCTATTATAAAGTAATTTATTTTGCCTTATTCCCCTTTTGTACGATGCCTTTACCTAACCAAATAATAATTAATCATTTCATATTATCTTGCTCATGGCAAGAGGTTAGCCGACCCTATCTTGCTCTATATTTCCTTGTGATTACCTTATATACATTAGTTGGACCCGACCCCCAAAGTAAATTTTTTTTCGTTTTTTTAAAAAGTAATAGTTTTAGAAAGTTGCCTTTAGAAAACTTAATCATTTTATCTGGGTTCCTCAATTACTTTTAAAAAATTGCAAGGTCCTTATTTTTTAAAGTTTTAAAATTTTTTATTTTACAAATGTAATACCGATAAAAAGTAGTTTTTTGTAGGAAATACAATCTTAATTTGTAGGTTTCAGTCTTTCGAGGTCCCCCAAAAATTTTTATTATTTTTTTCTTATTTTTTTTTTAGAATATCTAAGACGAGAAAAAAAAAGTAAAAAAATTGGACTAAGCATTTGGATTAAAATCAAACTTTGGTAAATTTTTAAAATAATTTTACAAAGATACTGTCATATTTTGAAATAATAATAAAAATAACTATAAAGTATAGATAAAAAACGTGGTAAAAAATTAACGCTAAAAGGAATAATCTGCCTTGGTTTCGAAAGATGACGCTTTTACGAGATTCAATTTCCCCTATAGCCATCTCGGCTTCTGATCCCACACTGCTCCTGAAGCCTCTGTCACCAGTTTAATACAACGTTCGACTACTTGGGTGTGACATGGAAACAGTTTTATCGTGTCATCACAATCTAACCTTATCAATCACTTATTGGAGCTTGTCAATAAATTTTACAGTAAGCGTTGGCTCGTGATATCTTTTTTTTTAGTCGATAACGTCTTTTGTAATCTGTAGCTTCAAAATTAGCTGAATACTAAACATACGCATTTTTAACCCCTTGCTGACTTTTTGGGCCCGGGATTCTACGATAGGCTAATTCCCTTATAAACTTTCTGTCATCAGCGAGCATAGATAGTAAAATTTTTTCCCCGATGCCCAAAATACCTTGCGTTGGAAAACCCCGGATCTATCAATTTTTAGATCGTCAGAAAGGTATCTACTTTTTTTGATTGACATCCAGAGGTGGAAACCACCTTTGGTACGAGACTCGTTTTTAAAATCGACAGGTAGGACCATAAACCTTCATGACGAATGTGGCTAAAGTTTTTAAATTTTGACATGGTTCTTTTGTCAAATATATAAACGTAATATCCGGCACGCTGTTGTAAGCCACTAGAATGCGATAAATTTCCTGGCTGTTTGTTTTTTAAATCTGGAGGACAAAATCGAAAAGAAATGCCTTTCATTATACTGAGAAAATATTTTGATCCGTACTCAAATCTGGTTCATTTGTTTATTTTGGCAAAGTAGTAGGTATTACAACATAATTTACTACTGGAAATTTTTTCACATGACTGTAGCTTTTTTGCCTATGGGATCAGAAAAAACAGCGAGGGCCTGTCTTTGTCCATCTAGATGCTGTAGGAGATGGCGTAAAGAGTTCATTAGCATGCAGTTGGCAAATGAACCATTGGGGGGGTCTTTTTTTCCTCTCCCCAAAGGCCCAACGACACCACCTTTTGACCCCCGTATTCACGGCTGCCTTTCCCACCAACAACGGGTTTAAAACCGATGAAATTCGGGTCTTTCAGTTAGATATTTTCTAAACTAAATTTAATAAAATTATCAGCTCCCGACTCACAAGTTACGTGACCAAAAAAACTGACTCCTGGTTCTTTTACAGAACATAGTGCTCGTTCATTTTAAATCTTCATGATATTTTGAACCAATTTTTTTTTGTTCTGGGGTTTTGTCCTTACGTCCGTCGAAATAGTCCTATGAATGGTTCTAAACTACAACTTTGTTGTAGCTGCGAACCTTTTGTTCTTTCGTCGAATTTTTGAACGGTCCCAACAAGACTATTGTCCTCTTCACTAATCATTTTAAAATCTTTTAGCACAGCCCGATGCTATAATGGCTGCTGATCTATCGGATACCCCCGTGCGGTCACTCTGGGCAAGTGATATGCACCGCATCCGTTTACTTGTTGCTCGGATGATTCATGATAAGTTTTCTCTGGGTTGGTACCGGGGTTTCCCGTGGACTTGAGTCGGTTGAATCCGATAAACTGAACTCATCTTCTTGATATGCAAAGACAGGACGGACTTCGACTCATGTTTGAACATCTCGTGTTTTTTTATTAAGTTTTTTGTTCATTTTTTGTAGAAATTAGGTCAACGGTCCCAATAAACATTTTTCTATCTGGCGTCTGGGAAACCTCTATCTTGTTTTGGTACGCGGCGATCTCTTTCCCCCACACGCAGCTTTTATTGTTGCCCCAATAACAAATATCAAAAAGCTTTTCATTCATTTACTTAATAGTTTGTTTTTATATCTTCATTATTCTTCTTGTATATGGTTTATTGGTTTCTATATTTATCGTGATAAGCTCGAATAATTTGTAAACTCGTTATATATCACCTTGGAATGGATCTTTTATCCAAATCTCCTCAATTTTTTCTGCGACTGTCCTAGAAATTTCGTCAACAGATGGATCTTTTTACCTCGTGGTTTAGGTCATTTCCAACCACAAATAGTACCTCATCACATCGCAGTAGGTGGGCAGGTAGATGGGTTTTTAAATTTTTTTGGGGGTCCCCCAAAACAGGACCCAAAAATTGGTAATGGGTTTTTGTTTTATCTGAGCCATTATCTGAAGAAATTTTAAAACTGTGTTCTAAAATTTTTATTTAAAGATCAAACTTCAATAATCATTGGGATGATTATGACCCATTTGAACTTTAAATTAAAATATTTAACATGCGAGTCTGCCTACGGGGTTTAAAAAATATGAAGATTAAAGACACGGTGCTTTCCTGTCGAGTGATTTATTTCTTTGATTAATGAAATCGCATTTTCAAATGGCTGAAATTATTTGAAATCCAAAACTATAATACATCCTTTTAAATTATACTTACAAATTATTTATTTGGCCGGCATGAAAAAAAACTAAAAAAAGATATTTTTTTTATCAAACTAAAAACAAAAATCGACACAAATTAACTCCTTTATTCTTTGTTCTGCATTGTGAGACTGAATGACGCGCGGCGACAGCACGAATAATTGTTGGTGGGGAGATAAGTCAGAACGCCCCCGGGCGCCAGGCGGCCTCAAGAAGGTACGAGTACATTAAAATAAAATAAAAATATTATTTGAGGATCCATTTCTAAAGACAGAATAAACTTTAGAAATAATGAAATTGGGTCTATAAATAAAATCACGATATTCTTCTGAAATTTAGAAAATATCTTTATTTTCAAGACCTCTTAGGTACATTTTAGAATAAAAAATTATAAGAAAAATCTTATTATAAAGGTGTCTTCTAGATTACCTCCGGGTATTACATATCGATTGTGTTGAAATTAAATCGATATAAAAAAAAAATATATTTTTGTCAAATTTTCTAAAAATTCTTGTCTTCAGTACTTGGGGCCTCTTAGCAAAAATTAGGAAAAAACATGGTTAATGTTTTTTGTTTGTAAGCATATTTTGCAACTTTCCTGCGTATTACATATCAGTTGCGTAAATTTAATTTTTTTACTCCACCCTAGTATACATTCTGCAGCTTTAGGTAAATTTAGAATCATGCTTATTTAACAATTAGTTAGCATTACTAACTGGCAGTTCGGAATTTTAGGTAAACCTAATAAAGAACTTTAATTTTAAAGTTTAATTTGTTTTTACCGTAAAGGATATTGGAGATCTATATACCTGTTTACCTCAGAACATTTTAATTAAAACAAAATTAGAAATAGTTAACTAATTTTTTCAGGTATCTTATAGGTAGCTATGGTTATGATGTCAAATATACCTTTATAGAAATAAATCACTACTTTCTTGTTTAAAAATATTCCATACTGTTACTAATTAATAAGCTTAAGCAATAAGGACGGTTAAAGCAAATTTTTTTGCACATCCAGTCCCTATATAGGTAAAATATTTTTATATAATTTTGGGCAAAACTAACAGCTTAATATCGATTTCAAATATTTTACTGCATAATGTATGGACTTTTGGACATTTCTAATCGCCATTTCCTTAAAAACCAACGAACACTATTTGATATACAGGGATGCGCAAAAGTCCGGAATAAAATTAATATCTTTTTAACCAGTAACTTAAAAAAAAAACAGAAAACGTCAATTGATTTTAAATTGTAGGCATTTTTTGGCAATAAACTGAAATATTTTTTTTTCAGTCCCTTAGCTCTACAACCCTTCCCTACCCTTTTTTTTTTTTTCAAATGCAAACCTATGTCGTGCTGTGGGCTCATTGAAAAGCTCGTAAAAAAATGAAATCAAACCATACCCTTTCTTTTTTTGTATGTAGTTTACCAGGAAATGAGAAAAAACTCTTTTAAAAACGAAAAGTTAGAAATACCTACTTAGTGCTATCTGCGGGTGAATTAACGTTAGATAAACAAATAAAGTAGCATTCAGCATTGATGATGTGCAAGCTGCTCAACAATTACAAGATCCTTTCGGTACCTAGTTTCTAAAAGTTTACAAATTTTAAGAACAGACCAACCTGAGCGAGCGGCACAGCAAATTTTATTGATTGTAACTGTAAACTGATAACCTAATCTAGCTCAATACTATTTTAGAGTTATTTTTCCAGAAAAAATTACACATAAAATTAAGATTTATAATCCCAAGCAATTGTTGAGCAGTGTACTTCAAAAGAGAAAAAGGTTGTTAAAGTTTTGTGCAAATTTAATGCCCTGATGAAAATTTTTTTTTTGACTCAGTTTTACATTGGCATTTCTGGGTAGGTGGAAATCCTATTTAGTTTTATTAATTATTGTACCTTCAAAGTGTTCTTTTTTTAATTTTGTAAACTAAAAGTAAGCCACAATTTAAAATTAATTGACGTGTTTCAGCGTTTTTTTCTTAAGTTACTGGTTAAAAAGTTATTAATTTTATTCCGGACTTTTGCGCATACCTCTAATACAAGTTTTTTAGCTTTTAGGGTTTAAGTCTTGAAAAATATACAGCTTTTTTATTACTAAAAATATTAAAATAAACGGTAATTTTCTTTAAACCGAAAGTGGCGTGAGGCAGATATAATATCGAAAATAGCCATCTGATGATCCAATATACCGGGTGACACACCGGACATGTAACAGTCCATAACTTTTTTATTTATAAGAATTCCTTTTTGAAAATACAGGTGATGCACTTACTATAAGGGCACGTTTTTAATGACTTAATAAAACCATTTTTTTATTCCGGTTTAACCGAAAGTTACCCAAAATTTTTAATTTTAAATAGCTTTCCGTATATAATTTGATCTGCCTCAAAATTCTTTTTGCAACCATGTGTAACACTTGTCATTTGATTTCAAAATGTCTGCCAAAATCAATTTTTTCCCAAAATTTTAGTAGGCCATGATGTAACAATTACAAATTATCAGCATGTGAAAGTCAGTGAGATGTTAAGAATAAGGCGTACAAATATTTGTGATTTTGTTAATTGTTATCTAATTAATAAGAGGTTAATTGTTAAAATTTTAGAATTGTATTTTTAACGCCTAATACATTAAAATCCGAAATAAGAAACTCCAATATTCTTATATATTATTAAGTTGGTAGAAGAACCCGGCTTTTATTAAAAATCCCTGTGACAGGGTATTACGGTGTAACTTTGTAGGATACAAACATTGACTGTACTTGTATTATTATGAAGTTTGCGAACCAGTATTAGATATGTAAAATTTTGCGATTTTGGTGAAAAGGTTAGTTGTGCATATTAATTTTGATAAATTATAAGAAATAGTAGATATTTGATCTAAAGTTAAATTAAATAAAAGTTGAAGTTTCCTTTTTTGGATTTTAAAATATTCAGCATAAAAAAAATACATTACTAACGGCCGAGTGATGATCGCGTTGTTAAATTTAGCAACTTTTAACAATTACTAAGTTAACAACGATTTAGAATGTTTAACAAAATGTCAGATTTTGACAAGTTGCCTACTAAAATCATCGAATAACACTAACAAGACGTTTTGTTAACTTTTAACAATTGCTAAGTCCATTGCTAAATTTAACAACGCGATCATCACTCGGCCGTAGGATTTTAAATTATTCCTAACTTTTATTAATTAGATAAAAATTCACAAAATCACAACTATTATCATGCCTTATTTTTCACATGTCAACGTATTTTACATGCTGATAATTTGTAATTGTCACATCATGGGCTACTAAAATTTTGGAAAAAAAAACGATTTTGGCAGCCATTTTGAAATCAAATGACAAGTGTGACACATGGTTGCAAAATAATTTTTAGGCGGATCAAGGTGCTATTTAAAATTTAAAATTAGGGTTACTTTCGGTTAAACCGAAAGAAAAAAAAATGGTTTTATTTAGTCATTTAAAGCGTGTCCTTGTGACAGGTGCATCATCCAAATTTTAAACATTAATTCCTATATATAAAGAAGTTATTGCTGTTACATGTCCGTTGTGTCACCCAGTATAATCCTTAAATTTGAAAAAGTTATGTTTTGATTCAAAAAAATAAATTTCTTGCTGGTGATTTAGTTGTCACCTGGTATATAAGTCCATTATTTAAGAAAAAAAGACCTAAATAGGATTTAATGAATTATAATTCTAAGTGTTAAACGGAATTGATACATGAAAATAATTATTAACCACGAATTTTGCTGTTTTAGGAAGAGAATAGAATTTTTTGGGTAAAGGTTTTAAAAAGTCTGTTTAAACCTACCAAAATAAATAGGTTTTTTTTATAGAAAATAATTGTTTTTTTGCCATCAATCCTAAAAGTTACAGGTTTTTTAATAAAATACAAATGAATTTAAAATGTTTACTTATAAAAAAGCAAATGTGGCATTGACGCAACCATTTGATTTACATCTTGTTTCGTATTCCGGTTAATATTTCATTATTCATTTTCATCATTTAGGCGTTGAAACATTTTTCAGTTTCGCGAAACTTGCTGTTATTTTGATCCGACGAGACTACGTTAAAGCTGGGTTGCATTTAGTAAGCGTTGGTCAGCTGTATATAAAAGCTGTCATTACAATTTTTGCCCAAATTTTGGGTCTTGGTCTTGCGGCAAGACCAAGACCAAGACTGGGGTATGCAAGACCAAAGCCAAGAGCGAGAAGTGCAAGACTACGCAAGACCAAGATCGACATGCAAGCCTCTTGCACTTTTGCGACTTTTTTTTAATACTATAATTTTAAATTTTCATATTCAATATACAGTGGTATTTTATACGGATATGACAAAAAATGTGTCGAGAACTGTTAAAAAAGGCGATTATTTAATAAGTAACAGGTTTTTTTTAATAAAATAAGAATTAAATTGATCACTTTGTTCTTTTATATAGTTCTTTAACAGCGATAACGAGTAAATTCAATTACATGTCCGACAAAGCTCGATATCTTCGAGTCCGTTCACGACAGAGAAAAACTAGGGGTACAAAAGTTATAAATGCTAAAAATTATTTTCATATTCCTAATGTTTTTTTTTTAATAAGCTATCTAGTGATGCCATTAACAGGGTGGATCAAAAATTTCCAAAATCCAGAAATACATTATTTTTGTTCCACACTGTAAGAAGTTGCATCATTAGATTCCCTTTTAAAAGTAAGATATAAAAGTGAAAATAATGGATTAATAAAAAAAATATTTGTTATGTCATAAAGGAATACTTTTTATATAAATTGATTTTAAAAATCACTTCCAGTTAAACGGAAAAGTCAAAACAATGCCAAAAAAAATGATGACGCCATTTTTTTCAAAACCGAAAGTGAAACGTAAAAACCATCTACGACTTTGTTCCTATAAAACAGTTTAATAATTTCCAGCATAATGTTCGGTGGCATTTTTTTAAATGTATTTTTCGCCATAATTTTTTTATTTAGGTTAGAAGCTAAAAATAAGAGAGTTTTCTCGCGTGGAAGTGAATTCTTTAGAAAATTCTAGAAAAGAAAATAATTACACATTTTACGCTTTTTTCTATAATTTTTGTATGTTCAGATTTTTACTATCATGAACGGTTTCGGAGATATCGAGCTTTGTCACACTATTGAATCACCTTGCTTGCATATGCAGAATGTTTATAAAGTATTTGTAGAAACTTTGTAGGCAAATGTTTGAGAAATTTAAAGATAGAGACTTTATATGAACAAAAAGTTTCTGAAAACTTTTTTGTTTGAATCAGAAACCAATGTTTACATAACATAATTATTTTTCACGAAAATTTTACATCTGGTTGAAATTAAAAGTTTTAACTTTTTTTTTGATCACACAGTAGACAGTTTTGTATTTGCTTTAATTTTATATGCTTTTTTAAAGAAAATTTAAATAATCCTTATAACTAAAATGTTTTTAAATGCCACTAAAGGTATAAAATAAGGTTGTCTCAATTTAACTAAAAATGGAGCGCTAAAAAGTCAATAAATCCCTACATTATAAATATGCTTTTTAATCAAATAATGTACGTGTAAGGTTGAAATTGATATGTTTTAAAATTTTAAAGCAAAAAATATAGTCACCATCTTTATTTTTAAGTATTAAAATAATATATTTTATTTAAGCTTTCTAAGTTTAAATTATTACCACCAAAAAAAAGCAAGAATAACAAGATTCAAGACCAAAACCAAGACCAAGACCGGGTTGTGCAAGACCAGGACCTTTATTTGGCTTGCAAGACCAAGACCAGGCTTGAAAGACCAAGACCAAGACCAAGACCAAGACTGGTCATCACAACTGTTGGACCACGATAGGAAGATATGGTAAAAGAATTTAAAGAATGCCACATTTGTTAAAAAAAAACAACAAAAACAAATTGTAAATACCTGTAAGAAATCACACTAGTAACAATAAAAAATTTCTTTAAAAAATATTCTTTAAAAAACTTTGGAAACCTTTAGACCTTTTAATATATGTATAATCTCATTATATCATGTATATCTAACCGTTTTCAAGTAAACTCTTCTACTACTACTCTTAAAGCTACGACTTTATTTACTATTCGTTGTTTTCGAAGCTTGACCGATTCTTCACGGTTTAACAACAGCCATATATTTGATGTGTCAACACTTAGCTTGCTAAATACATTCTGGCTGTTTATAATTATTGCAGCTTTGTTATTTTTTTTTCTTCCAGTGAGTTTCTTTATGAATAGTTTTTCTTCGGACCATTGTATGCGGTGTTTTTTGCTTATTTGGAGCTTACGACCTCGACGTTTTACTTTGTTCCATATGTATTTTGTGTAATTTAACTCTAAATTCAAGTAGTCTTTTTATTTTCCCAATTTATACTTGACCACACTCACAGGAAATCTGGTAAATACAGTCTTCTAGTAAAAATATTTCTTGGGGTGGTTTGTAACTTAAATTCTGTTTTAATATGGTACTTCTTCGCGATTCTGCGAATCTTCTTAAATTTCCTCTAATATACGGAATAGGCATTCATATTCCAGAAAACATATTTAAATTATTTTAATTACTGCTTAATTAATATTAATTTTTCACACTTTTTGACTTATTCTATATTTTTAATACATACACAAAATTTTGAAGTTTTTCCTATGTGTTAAAAATTGTCAATGCTATTCACAAGAGTTCTTACAGTGCAGTATTTTTTGTTTTTAAAATGATTTAATAAAAAATTTGGATTTTGTATTTGGGTCTTTGTTTTTATTATTATAAAATAAATAATAATACCTTTCCTATCTTTAACTAGGAGAGACAAACTATTGTTTTGGTCTTCCTTCATTGTTAATTTCATTGAAGGTTTATGGAGTCTTGTTTTTTTTTCATTTTTTACTGCTAAGTCAAACCATTCCAAATAAATAAGTGCGATGATCAGTGAGAAAGAGAAGTCCCTAAAAAGTTTATCATTTTCTCTGGAAAAGCTCTCTTTGAGTTGCAAATATGATTTTTTTGTTTTGCGGATGACAGTACTACTATTATTATGCATTTTCATTTTTCATAGACTTAAAAAACCAGCAAGAGAAAATGCAAATATCTCTAACACAGGATATCTATAAAGTTGGGACTAAAGCACCAAAAATATCTAGTTTGCTTTAATAAAGACGCAATAATTCATTCATTGTCGTCAAAAAAATTTATCGATTTGGATCTTTTACGTAAGGCAAACATAAGTTCCTTTTGCTAAAATAATGAAGCAAATACGATCTCAATTTATGCTTTCCTTTATATGACTTCATGAATACTAATATAAATATCGATGTGCTGCTACCCCAAGAACGTTATTTAATATAAAATCAATAGGACCAAATATAGATGTCCTACTGAAATAAAAACTAAATAAATGTCAGCATTCGGATTAGTTGACGTGCATCAATTTGTCTGTGGTGACTGTTATTTACGAAAATTGCGTGCTGAGCATTCTTAAAGAAATAAAAGGCAATTGCTTTTAAAGTGGGTCGTAATTTTTATTTTAGAAAATATGTTTCAAAAATTTGTATATTTTATAAAAGTATGTCGGAGTAAAAGGTGCTTTAAACGTGACAAAACAACAAAATAGGCGTACAGCAATAAAAACAATTATAATAATTTTGATGGTTATTTTGTTTGGATTTGTTGCTTTAATTTTGACTTCGCGCATCGTTAGTAATTATATTTGATATAAATTGTTGTTTTATTTATTCTGTTAACCTTCAAACTTCCGCATAATTTAGAGTTTGCAATTATATAAAAATTGTGACCTAGTTAATTAAAACGAATAAAAGAATACTGTTTTTACTGGAAAAAAGAAAAATGTTAAACTACACAGCCATACAAAAAAAAAGTTGGGTATACTTTTTATAACACATATGTTTAGTAATTTAGCCTCCTGATCACGAATCCGGGATCTGAATTTGGCCATCACGTCACCATTTTTTCTAACCTCAGAAAACTGCTAAAAATAGTAAAAATATTTTTTTTTACATTTAACTTTACAATTGTATGTACAAGGACCTACTGTATTGAAATCATATCATATCAATTAATATATATTCATGAAATATTTTTTTTTATTTTGACATTTAAAGTGAAACTTTTTAAAACTTATGGACGTTGTCAAATATCTTAATTATTATAACTAGTTACGAAAAGTAAAATTTTTCGCAACTGGTGATAAAAAGTAAGATATTTACAACGTCAATGTTTTTTGTATTTTAAACTTGAATTTAAAAAAATCATATCTTATTCAAAATTTAAAAAATATTGTGTAAAACACGTTGAAAATCACTATTTTTGCTCTCCTCGTTACAAAAATAGTGCTTTTCCTAACTGGTTACACAAATAACTCTTAGATAGATAAATTATGTTAGGTACTAATATAAAAAATAAGGTAACAAAATAAATAATACAAAATTTAAATAGCAAAAAATAGGTGCTAATAAAAGAGTAAGGTTTGAGACCCAGTCTTTGTATCTCCGTGAACGGATTTTGAAACTGTTAGAATCGATTAAAAGCATGAGTGTCGAGTTTACACGGTTGTATGTCAGTTCAAAAACGACAAAGTTTGAACGCTTTCTGTATATTTAAAGGATTCTGCTTTGCTTGGGATTAGTAAAGGGATCGTCTAATACACTGTCACCTATCGGTTGGGAATGGGTTTATTTAACTGGACTTGCATATGGCCGTACAATAAATCGTTTTTTGTGGGATTGAAACAAACCTATAAACAAAAGAAAGAAAAATGTTGTTAGAAATAACGTTAACTCTTTTCCTGCTTAGACTTATGTTTTTGATAGCGGTAATAAGATATTGTAAAAATCTTAAATGTATTTGTACAAAACGAGCATACATTAACCAGAGGCAGCCTTGCCGTTTGGCAGTGCGAATAAGCGTGCAAGAGAAAAAAAAATTATAAAATTTCTTTGTGGCTCCAACGGGTTGTACCGAACAGTCCGGCAACAAACGTGTAAATAAAATCGGTCCGCCGGTCCGTTCTGCCCATGATTTAAGACTCTAAACGATGACTACCGCCACAGCGCACGGACACATTTTTTCGCCTATAAAATCTTACTTTTAAACTGCGTATCTGATACCCTTTACCGGTCCATAGGAAGGCCAGTGATTTAAATCCACGACCAGAATTAAGGTGGCACATGCAGTTATTGTTCTAACCTCAGAAAAAACTGAGTGGAAATTTCTATTTTTTAATTTTTGTCGATCTTGCCCTAATTTCCTAAAAGGGATTTTTTTCGGTCGCTGGTTACGAATCTGAAGTCAGATTATTATAATTTAAGATTCCGAGTCCAAAATAGCGGATGTCCTTTTTGAGATGACAAATACATTTTTCGAAAATCAACGGATTAAAGCCAAATTTCCTATAAGGTAGTTTTTGAGGTTGCTAATTCCGAATTTAAAATATCCACGATGGCGGATCCAATACGGTGGGTAAAAGAAGCAAAAACAATAGACCGACGACAAAATTAGTAACGATCCAAAAACCATTATTGAAAAAGCTAAAAATTGATTC
>JAHBCN010015402.1:0-21034 GCA_019359885.1 Listronotus oregonensis
TTTTTTCCAAAATTTTGAATATGGAAATATTTTAAGGTTTTTCAAGTCTCGGCAAGTTTGTTTGAGAAAATAGGTTAACTTTGGGGCCCCTTTTTCAAAAAAAACCCCCTCAAATACGGACCTGGAACTTTGGGGGTTTTTTTTGGAGGGTTTCGTGCCCATTGAGTTTTTTGATGGGCGTGTTAAAACTATAATCTTGCAAAGTTTTAAAAAATTGACCTTTTTTCCTAAATTGTGCGGACCCTTTTTGACTAAATTTTGGGGACCATTACGCTACAAAAGAAGGGAAAATTTTTTAAAAGATATTTTTTCTTTAAACTGTAAAAAATCTTTTATAAGTTTTAAATTTCTTTTTAGATATAATTTAAACTTTCCGAGTGGAAAAATTTTTTTTGCACACCCTGTATAACCAAGCATTTTTTTTTTTTGAATACACGTTTTGAAAAAATTTACCCCTTATATTTTCTTGCAGGGGCCCAAATTCCGGGGGATACATAGCAGACAAAGGGTGCAGCACGAACAGTCGCACCCCTTTTTCCCTCCCCTGCGGGGCTTCTTGCTACCGTGAATGGGGGGGGAGGGGCGCAAATCAAAGAAATCGGTAAGACATATAGATAGGCTAAGAAATTAAATGTTTTGTAGTGTGAAACAGTATGTGTGGATTGCAAAAATATTTTAATCTGGGGCAGCTTGCTTTTATCCTAAAATACCTGCATTGCAATTTAAATATGGTTTTTTTTCAAAAGTGTTCCTGTGATAATAAGATATACAGTGTGTCCCAAATTGGTGGGGAATGTATGGGGATTTGAAAACGATAGATACAACATGGGTTTAAAAGGGGGGAAAGTTTTGGACACTTTGAATAACTAATCCCGTTTACTACATGGTTTTATCTATTCAGGTTTTTGAGACTTTTTAAAAAAACCTGAAACATGCATTTTCGAAAATCCCATATTTTTTTTATAAGTGAAAATTTTCAAATCTGTAAAAACTTTTTAAACAACTTTTTTTTAGAATATGAGCGAGTAATCAATTTTTTTTTTCTACGTTTCGGGTTTTTAGAATCAATCAACTTTTTTTTTTTATATGGACGCCATATTGGTTTTTGTGCAGCCAAATAGTGCTCTTTTTCTGATTTCAACAATGTATAACATGTTACAATTTAAAGTGTATAACCTTTTTATTTAAAAAAAAAATATTTTCTTAGTTCCTTGATTCCGGCGAACTAATTTTTTTTTAAACAATAAAATTTTTAAAATTTTTCAAAATGTGTAAACAGACATTTTAAAAATGGGTTTTGAACATATATCGTTAACACCTGTTACAATAAAACAAACGAAACAAGTTAATTGAAACAAGGAAAACAAACACAATGAAAAGTGCCTAAACAAAGATTCCCCCAAAAAAGAAGATGTAAAATAACGAAAAAATTTAAAAAAAGTTGTCCATTTTTCTCAACATTTTCCCATTTTTTTTTTTAAACGGCCTAACCCATCAACATCCCTGCATGGCTGAAGATGTTGGATTTTCTTTAAAATGTTGGTTAACTGCAGCACCCGTTGTCGATTTTCTTCAACGTTTTTAGGTCGGGGTTTTTTAAAATTCGAATTCAACAAATTTTAACCAGTTTTCGAAAGTATGTTAGTTTAGGTTGCTGCCTTTAAGGAAAATTGTCGAAATACTTTTGGGGAGTATATTAACATTTTTTTGCTAATGACGCTAGTGACTTCGCGTTTAACAAGGCCAACTGAGAAAATATTTGTTTTTGAAAAAAAGAGGTTATTAACTCCTAAACTATAACCTGTTATACATTGTTGAAATCAGAATAAAAGCACTATGGCTGGTAAAAATCCAATATGGCGCCCATATGAAAAGTAAAGTTGATTCAAAAAACCCCAAACATAGAAAAAAAATTGCTACTTGGTCATATTCTACAAAAAAAGTTGCTTTAAAAATTTTTCAGATTTGAAAAAAACGTAAAAAAAAAATGGCCGATTTTCGAAAATGATGTTTCAGGTTTTTTTTAAAATTTTCAAAAACCTGAAAAAAAACCTGTAGTAAACGGGGGTTTGCTTCTAAATAATTTCAAAACTTTCCCCATTTTAAACCATTTTTTTTGGGTTTAAACCCCCCACATTCCCCCACCAATTTGGGACACACTGTATATTAATTAAAAGTATTCCCCATGGGGGTTTGGGAAACCCAGGTGATAATCTTGGGGAAAAAAAAAAAAAACAATAAAAGGGAAAAGAGGGACGTCCGGCGGGTTAATTGATTAAAAGATAATTAGAGAGGCACTTAAAATCATTCTAATAACGCCGGTATAAATTTTTTTCACTAGCTGACTTTGAAGAAGAAGCAGTATTTGACCGACACTGAAAATAATGTTTTACCCAAAAAAAAAAAAAAAAGGGGAAAGGCTTTGGTACCTTTTTTTAAATGGAGGTCCTTTATAAAGTACGGAACTTTCCCAAGAATAGGTACCAACAGGTGTTAAATTATCTACGTTTTTTAGATTAAAGCTGAAATAAAAGATAGAACTGGCCTAGACCATGTCCTGCTTTTCTCCCCGTTTGTTTGAAAGCATCAGATTCATTTTTAAAAAAATTAAAAAAAAAAAAAGGTTTAGCTGTATTAGAATCTCGGTTATTATTAAAAAAGGGTAAAACAAAAATATGGAGATATTAGACAATTATTATTCTTTAAAATTTTTTGAAAAATTCGGGGTTTTTTTTTTATTTTTCAGCATTTTTTGCTTAAGCACATTTTTCTTTGGGGGTTTTAAATTCAACATTTTAGTTTGCCTAACTTCTTTGAAATAGTTCCCTATCTAGAAAATGGCTTCTACCACAACCCACTCTTGATTCCACATTTATGGAAAAGCGTACTTATCTAGCTCACCCACCCACTGTAGGAAATTTTTTTTTAAATATTTCCACGAATTATGTTCTAAAGAATTTTGGAAATTTTAAATTCCCCCTTATGCAGCATTCAACAGGGGGAAAATGGAGTGCCATTCGTATGCATATCTTTTTACTCGGGGTTTCCCCCAAATGAAAAGAAATTGGCAAAAATCGTTTTATTTAAATTTTATTTTTTTCAAACGAAGCAATTTTTTTATTGTAACGGGATCGCGCCAACCGCATTAGAGCTACGACAAAAACAAAAATTGGTACTAAACGCGCCTTTAAAATCGAATATGGGGGTTAATATTGTAGCCGATAGCTACAGAAAAAAAAAAAAAAAAATATATATATTATATATATATATATATATATATATATATATATATATATATATATATATATATATATATATATATATATATATATATATATATATATATATATATATATATATATATATATATATATATATATATATATATATATAAATATATATATATATATATATATATATATATATATATATATATATATTATATATATATATATATATATATATATATATAAATTTTGCAATAGTAATGCAAAACTCCGGGTCTGGCCAAGTCAGCTACATTTGGGGAATTTTAAATTTTGTTGTAAAATAAAAAATAAAAATGACGATTTCCAAATTTTTTTAAAAAAAACTCTAAAATTTCTTAACATTTTAAAAAAAGAATTTGGTTTTTTTTATTCAATTTTAAAAAAAACCCAAACTATCTTTTTTTTTTTTTAATAAATTTTTAATACATCCCAATTTCTATTATGGGAATATAATATTTGGGGTAACTGAAGCCTGAAAGTACCCAAATTTTTAAATAAATGGGGTACAGTTTTTATTGGTGGCGCAATTTTTAGGTTTCGTGGATTTTCGAGCAAAAAAAGTTTATCACGATTCCGACGTAACCGGAAAAAAATGGTCCCCCAAAGTCCCAAAAATGTTTTTTTCCCGAAACCCAAAAAAAATGATCCTTAAATTTTTTTTTTCGAACACCAATATTTTTCAAAAAAAGGGCCGTAAAAAAATCTATAACTTTCCCAAAAATGGATACTTTTTTTCTAGAACTCCAAAAACGGCTAAAAAATGCAGATGGAAAAAAAAATTTTTTTTAAAAAAAAAAAAACGCACGAAAGATGGTGAAAAATTTTTTTCTGGGACCTTGAACATTTGTTAAGGTCTCATTATAAAAAAAAATGTTAAAAAAAAACCATTTTTCAAAAAATACAAAAATTAATGAGATATTAAAAAAAAACACTTTGACGGTTTTTTTAATATTCTAGAATAATCAGAATGGCCCAAAACTCATATAAAAATGATAGGTACTGGTTTTCCCATTCCGTGAACTTTAAATAAAAAAATGTACCTTACCCCGAAAAAGGAACAATTTGGCCCCCCGCTTATAAGTGAATCCATGAATATAGCGGCATTCTAAGGGGGGAAAAAGGGGTTTGAAATGGGGGAAATTTTTTGGGTCCCTTTATCTAAAAAAACTATTGAATTTTAAAAAAAAAACCTATAGGAATCATTTTTGTAGTTTAAAAGGGGGGATCTTCATTTTTTGTAAAAAAAAAAAATTTTTTTTAATTTTATTTTTTTAAAATATTAGCGAGAAACCCATTTTTCGGGCCTTGGGGGCCTTTTTTAACCCCCCTTTTCACCTTTAATTTAATAAATTTTTTTTTGCTCGAAATTTTTTTCCCAAGGGGCCAAAATTTTTGGGCCCGGAAAAGGTACAGATTCATTTACAGCTTTGCCCTTTTTTTAAAGGACTACAAGTCTTACTGACCGTTTTATTTTGGGGTTTTTAATGTGTTAAAATATCACATCAATTTTATAATAGTTAAAAAATTTCTGCAATCAACATTTGGGGTTTTTGGGGTTAAAAGAACCCCAGTATCACCCATTAAATAAAAAATTTTTTTAGCAGGAACTGAAAAACCCAAACAAAAAATTTTGGGGTTGATCTACGTTTGTTTTTTCTCGTCCCCACATCGTTATTTAACGTCCGCGTCCTGCCGTCCTGCTATTTTTCGTATAGTCGAAGCGAATCAAACAAAAAATTTTTTTTTAAAAAAAAAAACATTTATAATTTAAAAATTAATAAAAATTTTTTTTTTAAATTTAAAATTCTTAAAAAAAAAAATTTAAAAGAATATAGTTTCAACAAAATAATATAAAAAATAATTAAAATAACAAAAAAAAACCCTTTTTAAAAAAAACAAATATTGGTAGAAAAAAAAAAGTTGTAATTTTTTTAAGAACGGGAAAAAACCATTTAAATTTTGTGAAATTAAAAAAAATATAATATGAAGGACATTATAACTTATTGATAGGTACCTAAAAAAAAACTTAATATCAATATAAACTCACCGACATAAAAAAGGGGGAAAAACCAAAAATTTTATCACATTTAATGTATAATAACTTTTTTTTTTTAGTTTGATTTCAATCCTTTTTTTTTAATTGTCAAATATAGTTGTGGGTTTTTGGGGTTTTTTTTCTTTAATTTCTAACATTCTGTAGAATAATTTTGCAAAAATAAAAACCCACCAAAAAGCTTTTCTGCAGAGTTTGATTAATTTTTAATTTTTTTTTTTATTCTTTGGGGATTCTTATCGGTTAAAAGATATGAATTTTTAAAAAACATTACACTTTTTGGGAAAAAAATTTTTAAAAAAATTGTTGATTTTTTTTTTGGGAAGTATTTTATTTTTGGGGAAATTTTTCAGATATTTCGAGAAATTTTTTAATCGTTTCGTAGGTGGGTTCCCCTTTGTTTTTTTTTTTACGATGCCTTTTTTATCCGAAGATTTAGCTAGAGCCGTTGCTTTTCATGATGTTGGTTATTCTTATAGAGAAGTGGGTTTTCAAAAACCCCCGGGGGAAAGGGCCGTTGCGGGTTTCGTAAGACGGGGTTATGGCAGAAGACCGCATCTGAAAAAAATCGGCTACTTACGCCTTTGAGGGATCATTTTTATTAGACTTTCATTTTTAAAAGACCCAAATTCCGGGGAGTAGTGAAAAAAAAAAGAACCCCCAAAAGTTCGTCAAGTTGTTGGCAATGAAATAATAGTAAAAAAAAGACTAAAGAATTCAATTTATGGGGCAAAAGACCGAAAGGGGGGCCCGAGCTCCTAAAAAGATTCCCCCAAATACTTTGGGGAAAAGGGTTTTTGGGGAAATTTGCAACAATGTAATCCATAAAACTATTAAATTATTTAGAGCCCCCTTTTTTAAGATGATTATCTTTTTTAAATTTTTTCACATAACAGTGTTGCCGAGGGATAAATAATTATTACCTGGGTATAATTGCTACTTGGGGGAGTTCATGGGGCTTTTTTTTTTGCAAGAACATAGTCACTGGAATCTTCGGGGAGTGGAGGCAAGTTCTTTTTTTAAAATGATTTCCCAGATTTTCCCCCGAAGTCCCCTTTTATAGACGGGAACGAGATGCAAATGACAAGGGAAGAGATTCGTCTAATGTAATTTTAAAAGGAAAGGGGGGAGCTTTTGTGGTGTATCGATTATGGTAAGCAGTATTTCATCGATGCTTAAACAGAATTTTTTTTTATTGACAGAAGAATTTTAATTTTTTTTAAAAAATTCTGGAAGAACATTTTTTTTTTCACTATTTAATCGGTAAAAATTTTGTTTTCATGCAATGCTCATCCACTTATCCAAAATAGGGGGCCCAAATTGAAAATAGGTTGGAATAAAATTTAAAAACGCTTCCGGTTGTAGTTCTGACATTAACCGGAGAATAGAAAGGACATGTTTGGTAGATGAATCAGGAAACCCCGAGACCGGTTTTGACTCTAACAACTCCAAAGTGGGAAAAAAGAATGGGCTGCTTTTCAAAAGAGGATATCCAAAAATAATAGAGGACTGAATCGACGTTTATAGTGTTATAAGAGCAGAGGAGGTAACACGAGATAAACTTTAAAACCTTACTCTTAAGTTTCAATTAAAAATAGACTTGATCTAAAAGTGTTATGTTTATTTCAAACATTTATTTTAAACTGGGGGAAAAGGTTAAAAATTATAAATCAAAATTTTTTGACGGTCGTCGAAAGTCAACAAACTTGCTTGGGTATGCTTTTTTAAAGGGAAATTTTACAAAGATTGATTTTTTTAAAACCCAGATACGGTTAAATTTAAAAACCTTTTTTGGGGGAACTTTTCAAAGCCCCTTTCAGTCCCTCTAAAAATAAAATTTTTAGTTTTAATTAAGTTCTTTGTTTATGATTTTTTTAAGAATTTAGAAAAAAACGTATTTGGGAAAAACTATAAAATAACCCATTCAAGTTTTCCCCTTAAATCTGTAAAAAAAAATTTAACCCTTTATTTCAATAGCTTTGTACAGTTTTATCCCTCTTAGAAAACACATTTATTTTAAAGCCTGATTATAGTTTTCTGCCCTTTAAATGTAGTCCACTTGTGTTACATAAAAATTTTAAAATCAATTTTCAACGTATTTTCAATAAATGAGTCTTTAAGGGTGTAATTTCATGAAAAAATCCCGGGTGTTTTTAAACAATGGTCCAAAAATATTTTTGTTTCCGTTTAATATAATTAATAAAATTTTAGGGAAAACCGCCTAAGGTTTTTCAAAATAATTCCTTCCCCCGTAACAAGTAGGGCAATATAAAGTGTTATTCATTTATTCCTTCACAATCGCTGTGAAAGCCGTCAAAAAAAAGTCAAACCTATTATGTTCTTCCTTTCTCCATTTCTAGATTTTCGACTATAAAAATTCCCCACGAGGTATTTTTTTCTTCATTTATCTTTTTTTAATAAATGTCTCCTTATTTAAGACCCCCATGTTCCTTTTTTATTTTTATATATATATATATATATATATATATATATATAATTATAATTTTTTAAAAAAAAAATATTTTTTAATTTTTATAAAATTTTCACCCTTTTTCCGGGGGTGGAAGAACACGAAATTTTTAAACCCTTTTTAATCAAAAATTTATTGTCTCCCCAAAAAAAAATTTTTTTAAATTAAATGCTACAAAGGTCCATTTCGGCAAAGCCAAAAACCCCCACCGGCAGGAAAACACTAAACCAATTTTTTAAAATTTTTTTTTTTTCATTTTTCAAAAATGAAAAAAAGACACAAAAATAGAATAAGTTTTGGAAAACCCAAAAAAGACCTTTATAATTGAATTGTTAAACCCAAAAGTTTTTCGAATATTTGGTTTAATTAATTTTACTATGAAATTTTAACGAATTAAATTTTTGGGAAAATTTCAAAAAAAAAAACCAAATATCTCAGTTTGGTTTAAAAGGTTTAATTATTAAAAACCCTTTTTGTAGCAAAAAAATTTACAACAGCTTTTTTTTTAAGTTTTTTGTTTAGCTTGTCATTAATGAGAAAATGACAAAAACGGGATTTTATGAAAAATGGTTTAGGTACTTTACCACCTCGCCGGTGGGATTGCATTTCCAAATGGCACTTTGTAGAGCATTCAACCCAAAACATCCCGTCTTTGGGTGGACGATAACATAAATGCTTATTATAAAAATTTTAAAAAAAGAATCAAAGTTTACGTGTTTTTTAAATGGAAAATCTTCACAATGTTTTAAATAAAGAGTACTTAATATCAATATTAAGGGCTGAGACTTCAGGGAATTTTGGGGTATTCTCAAAAAATTTTTTGATGTAACCAAAAAATATCAAAAAAATCACGCTTTTTACCCTCATTAATTATTAAATTTTTTTAATATAAATAAAAACCATGGGGAATAAACAAACGTAAAATTATTTCCTTAAAAGCAACGTTTAAAATGACAATAAGTCCAAAAATCGCTTAAATTTTTGAAAAGTTAAAAGAAATAAATAACATTAAAAAATTTTTAAGTACCAAATTTTATTGTCGAAATATTAAAATTGTTAATATTGTTCAATTTTATTGCTTAAATAATATAAAAAAACTAAACTATCCTATCGTAAAAAAATCCTAGATATAATAAAAAATAAACATTAAATTTTTTTTGGATCCTTTTTGCCAAACATTAGAAATACACCACATGATTTAGAGTTTTGAAGAACTTTGTAAACCAGAAATTATTAAATTTGACTTGCATCATAAAAAAGGACAGGTCTTTAGGTTTTCCAGGTATAATTTGGGTTATCTTTAAGCCGTAAACTCCTTTGTTAAGATATAGCTCTATAGGGTATTCTAAGATAACAATGTGTTTTCAAAATATAGCACCTTTATGTAAAAATTTTTTTTTTTTCTAATTTATCGTTAATATTCCATTAAAACGTTTTAAAATGTAAGATTTTTGAAAATTCTTACTTTTAAAAATGTTGGTATAAAAAATGATTATTTAGCAACGGTTTTTTAACTGATTTTAAAATAATATTTGTTTTCTTCTCGTATTAAAAAGTTTAGCAAAAAGTATTTTCAAGTACAAGTTAAAATATTTTATTTTTCAACCCGACATTTTCTTCTCTTGTCAGCTTTACGTGAATGAAGCTCTGTTATCTCGGAATATATTCCAATTATTTCTTATCCTTTACAAACATCCTTGCATTATATGAGTCATAATGTATTATTTTAGATATGCTCGACAGACGGGGAGACGGACCTAGGGGTGAATTATATAGATTTACGAGGGCTCTGCCAAAGTATGTTAATAAAGAAACGTAAAGACAATTTATAAGAGAAAGTTTTGGTTTAAATAATACAGCAAATATTATTTTATTAATTTATTATTGTTTGTGGCTTATCTTAACATAAGAAATAAAAGTGTATCTTTTAACTTACTTTTAATACCGCTACAATAGGTTTTCTTAAAGGCCTTATAATATTTTAATAATTTTATACTTAAAAAAATCAAAAGTTATTATTTCAATAAATGCATATCATGTTTTGAAAAATTATACTACGGCCAATTTTCCTAAAACTACCTTCCTTCGATTTGTCTATAAGTTTGTACAGAACTTTCTTACAGCCAGCATAAGAAACAATGTTCAGAGGTTTTTTGGCGGGAATAATGAAAAACGTGGAAAAAACTATTTTTTGTTCATTTTTTTATTTCTTTTCTCTTTCGATTAGAAAATAAGTACAAAAGAAGAACGAAAAAGATTATAAATAAATTAAATATAAATTAACTTAATTAAATTAAAAAATTAAACAATCAACAATTTTTACAGTAATATTTATAAACTTTCGAAAACACCCCCTTTTCAATTTATCTGTAACTTTGCACAGGAATTGTTTATAACATAAAAAACATTATTCAGGGGTTTTTTTTGGCGACAATAGTAAAAATTAAAATAATAATAATAAAAATTTTTTTTTTTTTTACCAGAGATGCTCAGAACTAACCAAAACTAACCCACCATATAATAAAATGTATATAAATATACTTAAAAATAAAATGTAAAAATACCATAAAAAATACTAACTAGTTTTGATTTATTATTTATTAAATTAAAAAAAAATATTAATACGATATCGTTGATATTTTCTGGTCAATTTATTCAATTAAAAAGAAACAAATCTGTTTTGAAAACTAACCCAATATTAATATCAATGTCTGTAAATTAATTGTTTAAATCATAAAATTTTAAGTTTTAAAACTGTAATAAATTAAATACATACAAAAAGTACTAACTAGTTTTAATTTATTATTTATTAAATTTTAAAAACTTTAATACGATATTAGATTGCTTTATATTACATAAAACTTTTGTCTCAATATTAATATCAATGCTTAAATTAATTTGTTAAATAAAATTAAAAAAAATCTGTTGGTATAAATATATTTAAATATACTTTATATACCATTTAATTAATTGGTAGGTTAGTTTTGGTTAGTTCTGATTAGTTCCGATTTGTTCTGGTCAAATTTATTTAAAAAAAAAAATGAAAACAGAAATTGTTTATTTATTTTTTTTTATTTTTGCTATTGCCGCAAAAAAAACTCTTAACACTGTTTCTAATGTTATAAATTATAAACAAGTCCTGTAAGGGTTACAAAAAATCGGAGAGGGGGCCTTTTTGAAAGTTTAGCCTATATTACTAATAAAAAATAATCATAATAATTTTTTGTCCCTAAAAAAATCTTTTATAATTATATCATATCCCAAAATTAATTTTGAATATCTTTGAATAAACCTTTTAATTTACCTAGTTTACTTTAAAAAGAAAACGTAAAATAATCCTTTTTTATATCAATTAAGCAAAATATTAAAAACGATTTTAGATAAATATTTCACATCCATTCTGTCTTCGCTGTCTCAAAATTAAAATGTATTTTTATATTTGTCTATAATAATATTTTAAAAGATAATTTAACTTGTGAATTCAAATTATGGCGCGTAGAAAAGTGATAAAAGTTTAAAAACCTATTTAAGGATCAGTCAGCATACAAACCAAAAACATTAACATATTATTTTCCATCTAAAAAAGCTGTACATTTTTTATCGTTTTTGTTTTGTGTTTATTTTAGTCCTAAACTAGGTTCTTTTTTTCTCAGCCCTGTGGAAAAAGCCTAAAAATAAAGAAAATTTTCTTTTATGCTTTATTTGCTAATTTGCAACTACCTATGCTTAGGTTTTTAGGGGTTTAAACATATGCAGATATTTTTATTAATTTTTTTTTTAATAGAAATTTTCAAGTTTCCCCTATGGATTGACAATAATTATGCCGGTTACCACAATTTAAAATTCTGGTAAAAAAATAATATGAAATAAACACTTTCCTTTCTTAGCACAACCAAGACAATCCACGCATTGAAATATCAACCTAGTCATTTTAATTTTCTTAATAAGAATGAAAAAGTTAACAAACAATAAATATAAACCGCCAAATAACGAGTCGGCATAAATGTTGCTCATGTAATTTGTATAATAATACAGGCCTGCACTATAAAGGTTACTCATAAATAACTTGGTTTGACATGTCGTTTGCATTGCATAGAATAGAATGAGGTTCGCGCGATAGTAGAGCCACAGTAATAAACTAGGCGCAAAGAAATGACCGACCAGTATTTGAATTTTAATAATTTTTTATAATTTTAATCTATTTTAAACAAAATCATTAGATATTGATTAGATAAGCGTCTATCTACAAGATCTCCCACAATATTTTAAGCCTTAAAAATCCAACCACCGAAAACACAAAATAATGATATATTATAATAAAATGTAATACATAGAATACTTTATAGACAACAGTATTTCTAAATATTATTTTATAGTCAATAACAATGTAATGTATAATTCAATAAAAATTAAAAAAATTCATTAATTCCCAAATCTTAAAGTATCTGGAAAAACATAAGAT
Source organism: Listronotus oregonensis (assembly GCA_019359885.1). Lineage (NCBI taxonomy): Eukaryota > Metazoa > Arthropoda > Insecta > Coleoptera > Curculionidae > Listronotus > Listronotus oregonensis. Next base: position 12,255 of record JAHBCN010015402.1, read on the forward strand.
CTTACATGATAGGCAATATGGATTCCGTCACAGTAGATCCACAGCTGATCTTCTTTCCTTTGTCTCACACAACTGGAACAAGTCCCTTGAGTTTCTTGGTGAATCCCAGATCGTTGCTCTTGACATATCCAAAGCTTTCGATCAGGTCTGGCATGATGGGCTTCTTAACAAACTTCCTTCTTACGGTCTTCCACCTAAGCTTTGCTCTTGGCTTCACAGTTTCCTTTCTAATCGGCGTATATCAGTTAGTGTAGATGGTCATTCCTCCAGCTTCTACCAAATTAATGCTGGGGTGCCCCAGGGCTCAGTGCTGGCACCCACGCTGTTTCTTCTACACATTAACGATCTTCTCTTTCCACAATCAACCATTCATAGTTTTGCTGACGATAGTACCTCCACTCTAGTATTCAATTTCTTAGGCCACCGTGTAATTCTGATTTTAAAAACAAGCGCAGGTCAATGCAGATATCTCTTTCACAAGACCTCAAACTTATCTTGGATTGGGGCCCAAAAATTTTGTTCAGTTTAATGCCTCGAAAACACAGTCATGTTCGCTGTCGCAAAAAGTCTGCAAATGCTCATCCCTTACATATGAGCGGCCAAGTTCGGCAGAACAAAGAATCGTTTAATCTAGTCGGCGTTACTTTTGAGAATAACCTCAACTGGCAACAAACACATTTCATCCATAGCTTGGCAGCTTCAAAAAAGATTGGATTCCTCTTCCGAGCCAGAAAATATTATATATCTCTTCTTCCAATCTGTACACTCTGTATGTATCCAAATCAGATCCTCTTTAGAATATTGTTCTCATGTCTGGGGAATGGCCTCCCCTACAACACTTAGCATTCTGGACTCCATTCAAAAAAGAGCCGTTCGTCTTATTAATGATCCAACGCTCACAGAAAGGCTTCTCTTCTTCCCATCGTCGAGCTTTTAGGGGATCTTTCGCTCTTCTATAGGTATTTTCACGGCTTCTGCTCAGAGGAATTGGCCAGTATAATTCCTTCTCTGGCATCTCCCAACAGAGCAACACGTAGTGCAACTTTTATGCATCCTTTTACAGTTCAGTTGGAGAGGCCCCGAACTTCCCGCTTTCTTCGTTCCTTTATCCCTAGAGTGTCAAGACTATGGAACCTGCTGCCCGCAGAAGTTTTTCCTTCTCCTCCCAATCTCCAAAATTTAAGTCCCGTGTGAACAAACTCCCTCTCACCACACTGAAGACACCCACGGTACGTTAGTACTTAGGCATCAGCCTTCGTGGACTGTCCCAAGATAAAAAAAAATAAATTTTCTGGCATACAAGCATTTTATACTTTATTATTTCTAATATGTATTGTTCAAGATACAAACAATTAAAAAAACTAGCATATAACATTTGTTCTTTTATCATTTCTGATATACAGAGTGGTCCAACTAAAGTATGCCCGTTCTCTTTTGTAATTTAACGAAAAATGCTTGGACTCGTATCTGCTTTTAAGGGGACACATTTAACATATTTTTTAACCGTACCTTTAACCTGCCAGGTGAGTAAAGCCTAAAATTTTAAATAGAAAGTGGGGTCAAATGATGTTTTTGTTGAATTTTACCTAAGCAGTTAAGAACATTAACCCTTTAATTTTGGTCTAATGAAAAATATGAATAAGTTTTAGTGATTAAAAGAAAAATAACTAGAAACATTAGTACATTGAAATTGATTTTGTTTAAATCCATTTCTAACATTTTGTAACATATCAGGTGTTATTCTTCTGCACTTTGCTGTAATCCATTGGCGAAGATCTTTAATATGGACTCCGGCTTCGTAGCAAAAAATTTATTTTTAAGTGTCCCCAAAGAAAAAGACAAAGATGACCTGAAAGGTGATTCAATTGGACCTCCTTTTTAATCCACCTTACAGGGCAACACAGTGAGGAGGTGCTCCATCTTGCTAGAAATAAAGTCGTTTAGTATTATGATTTTGGTCATCTTCTATTATTTCTGTTATGAAAGGATCAATTGCATCTTGAGCATGTTTAAGTAGACTTTACCAGTTAAATTTTAGGAATAAAAAGCGACCTATGATACGATTTCTAATATGCACACCAGACATTTATTTTTTGAGGGACTGGGTATGAAAGTCATGAAATATATGTGGATTACTGTCATCCCAGTAACGAAATTATGCCTATTTAAAGCTCCATTCAAATAAAATCTACATTAATCGGAAAAACAAATATTAAATAAAGAGTGCGGAACTTCAATTAAACGCTGGCTTATTTCTTCACAAAATGGCAGCTTTCTATCAGGATCATCCTCATTTAGTTCATTCACTAATTTAATTTTATACGAATAAAATTTGTTGGTTTTAAAGTCTGTATTACGGATGAACGAGAGACACCTGAGGTTTAAGCCAAATGACGGGTACTCTAAGTATGATCCAATTCAACATTCCCCAAAACAGCGACTTCTACAACTTCATTTTTGATTGGTTTCTATGGCTGGCATTTCACATTACAGACAAGTCCGGTATCGACAAACTTTTGAACCAACTTGGCAAAATACAAATTATTCACATTTTTATCGGGGTGACTGTCATTAAAGAAGCGAGCAGTACGTCTAGCACAACTATGATTTTGATAATATAAAGTTTAATAATTTAACCCTCGTTCTGGAATGCAATGGACCATATTTATAGTGACATTAAAATAATTTTAAAAGCAACCAAACTGAATCGATGACGGAACTAAAATAAACGTTTGCCTAAATTCTTTTCCTATATTTATCTGCAGTGGTTACTTGAACAAAAAAACGCAAGGGATAAATGGAAATGTAGATGTGATAAAAATTACGTTTTTTTAACATTGAAATTCTACTTACGTTAAAATAAAGTAATTAAGACCTGAAATTAGAAATAATTGTGGGTTTTTTGATTCCTAATAACTAAACATAATTGTAGGTTTCAATAGCACTAAAATCTTGGACTTCCATTGACTTTATTTGTTAATTGACAATGGATGTCCAAGACTTTAGTGTTATTGAAACCATAACATTGTCCAACACTTTTAAAGAAACATAATTGTAGATATTTTAAATTCTAGTAACCAAACATTTGCATTTTTCATTAATACCAAAATTATCGGGTTAGTATTCCTAAAGCCGTTTTCGCATTAACTGTTTAAATAAAATTCAACAAATAAGTTATCATTAGAAAAATAATTTTATGCCCTTTCAAATGATATATCACTCAACCGCACTTTCCATTTAAAATTGCAGGGTTGTTACTCACCCTCGCTAGAGGGTTAAAGGCACATGTTTAAAAAAAATATATGCCCCTCCCCCCCAAAAAGCAAAATCCATGTATCCGAGCATTTTTGTGTTAAATAACACAGGAAGGAGAAAAGCTAAGTCATACTTTTATTGAACCACAAGTATGTTCTCATCTTTATAAATTTTATTTTATTAAAAATTTTTATATCAAAAATTTAAAATTTTTATTGCGATTTAAAAAAATAACTTAAAAAAAAAGTAGGTAAGTCACAACAATCACGAACGAAAGTTCATTTCTCGAATGGTTCGTACCTATTCGCAAAAATGTCGATCAGAAAATGTCGAAAATAACATTCAAGAATCCAAATTTTGGTGCCCTTTATATTTAAGCAACATTATACTGATGTCGTATGCAACACAGTAAATTTGAGATTGGAGATTAGACCGCCTGGTTTTGTGTTATTTCTCCCCAACCCAAAATAAATGCGATTTCTGTGTTATCATTTTAAATTTAAAAGATATGAAAGATCCTACGTGACAAATCTTTATTCCTTTACATGTCATTTGTACTTTATTGTACTGATTAAGATACTATAAGCCCACCTGCCTGGTCATGAACATACAGTAACAGAACAATGCTCTTCTTTTTAAATGACTTTAAGTTACTTTTATTTCTTAAGCATCCAAACATTTGATGTGTAAATATGGTTAGGCATACACACGTATGTAAATAGTTACTGCTGACTTTTACAACCCGTTTTACTTCTAAATCCCTGGGTGTTACTAAAGTTATAAAACTGGAAACTAAGCATAGAGCTTCATCATATATATCTTTCTCCAATTAAATACAACTACCATCATAATAATGCCTGATAATTTATTGCAGAGATTTCCTTGAGAAAATTAAAATTTAGGTTATTAAAAATATGCATATTATGAATTTTATAATGCTAAAACAAATGGTGTCATAAGGCAAAGGTATTATAAAAAATATATTTGATATTAAATAATAACAAGTAGAATCAGTGTTTAGTTTTTAGTTAAAAACTTTAAATTAATAGACTTTTGACTATGTCAAAAAGGGGATAAGAGGGACAACCTTCTTTTTCTTCTTCCCTGGGAGCCTTCTTAATTCACTCCCTGAGCCAGCGTAGCTTTTTCGGGCTTTTTGTGCCTAATCTGTCATTATCTTTTATACCAATCCTTTTATTAGTCTTGTTCCTTCTACAAGTCTGTATAAACCCGAGACTGATATATTCCGCATTGTATGAGCCTATCTAGTGTAGGTGTCCTTTTAGGTTATCGTGCCCTGTTAGCAACCCTACTGTTATTCGAAGTCTTTTCCTACTTTGTCCAAGTAGTTCTTTCTTCGTTCTTTTGGATGGGCCCCTTATAAAGGCCTTTTCTCGTCCTATTCTACTGAGGCTCCCTCAGTATTTCTTGTGTTTGTTTTGGATATATTTCCTGGTTTGCCTTCGTGCTGTGGTTTTGGTCACTCCAAGGGCAGGTTCTGGTCCAAAGTTGGTGTGGATGACCCCTGTGTCGCAAGCTCATCCTTTTTTTCGTTGCCTTCTTTTCCCAAAAATTTTCCCTTTGTGCCCACAGGAGAGTTACCCTAAAGGTTCTCCCAGGACTTCCAGTTCTTTTGACTTTCCCCCTGTCAGCTTGGACGTTACCTTGGGGCTTACTAGTGCCTCTAGTGACGCTTGGCTGTCTGTTATTATGCTGATCCGCTTGCTTTATAAGACCTTCTGTTTTTTCTTTTGCACAGTGCAGGAAAGCATATATTTCCGTTTGAAATACGAAGCTGTGTGTTTTAATGGAATGGAGAATTGTAAATTCCTTATTTCACTGCACGTCTGCTCCATTTCCCTGCTCGGGTTTGGATTTAGACAACAACCCTAAAGGACTTTTATTTTTTATTATACGATTTATTAAACCCAACATTTAAGAAATCGCGGAATGTTACCATTTAAAAAGGTGAATTTTTGAAATAGAGATGAATCTGTCCATTTTCCCGGGGTTTTTTTAAATTTTTACTTAAATTTTATGCACTTCTGGTACACATACCTAGGTAAACAGAAAAGTGATTCATAATTGAATTTTTATCGACTTTTTTTCATATCTAAGAAAAAAAAAAAAAGACAACCATTATATTAAAAAAAAAAGCAAATTTTGTCTCATAATTTTTTTTTCCCCGTAGATTTAGATTTAGATTTTTTCATAAAAATAAAACCCAATTTTTTTATTTTGTGGCTGAGTAATTATTATTACTTAATAAACGATCGAAAAAAAAAAAAGGTTTAATAATTTAAATATCTTTGACAATATTAATTTTAAATAAAAAAAAAAAAATTTTTTTAACCTGTTATCGCAGTAGAAAAAATTTTTTGGGGGAAATTTGGGGTTTTAAATTTTTTTTAAAAATTTATATATTTCATAAAAAAAAAAAGTATTTTAAATAAACAATAAACACATTTCCTTAAGATGTTTTAAAATTTTTCCCCTAGTTATATTATATGGTCCCCACTAAATACTTGCTTGTAAGTTAAATTTTTTAAAAAAACATAAATATCATATTATAATATATTGTGCAACATTTTATTATTCGTCGTGTCGGGATAAAAATATTAATAAAATTTTTTAAAAAATTTTTAACCCCTTTTTTTTCAGAATTATGATGGTTTTTAAAGGGAGGTATAGTCATTGCACTTTAACAAGTTAAGTAGGAAAATTAAGGCTTTAAATGTTTAATTAATATCTAGTTTTAGTTTTATATTTAAAGTTGTGATAATAATAAGTAAAAAAAAATGATGGCCTTCATTAAGAATTGGCCATATACTGGAATTTTATCAAGACACAGTTTTTAAAAATGTACAGGGTCTTTGATTATATTTACGTCGCTTCTGGAGCCTTTATTTTTGAAGAAAAAAAAAAATGTTTTATAAAAAAATTTTTTGGGCCTTTTTTTTCCATGTTATCTTTTGAAAGTATAAAAAAAAAAATATATCGCTTTAAAAAAAAGGGAAAAAAAATTTCCCCCAAACCCCAAAACTTTTTTAAATGGAACCCCCTTTATTTTAAAAAAAGGCTACAACGAAAGATCTATTTTTGTTTAATTCAAATATATATACATTGATGATATTTGGGTGAACCGTTTTTTAGATATTTTAGCTTAAATAAAAAATAAATTAAAAAAAAAATTTTATCGGATATCAAGAAAGCCCGAAAACAAAAAAATTTGGGGTTTTGTTGTATAAATTTATAATTTGGGTTTTTTTCTACATATCCCCCTTTTTATTTTGGATAAAATTTTAAAACCCCAAAATTTTTCCCCCATTTTAAATTTTTAACAGAAGCGGAAATAGATTGCTGATAATTATTATTTAAATTAAATATTTCATCTATTTTCTATTCTTTGTCTTAGAACGTTAAGATCTAGAGGCCTATTATAATATACCCTTTTTTTTTAAAAACCCCCCCAAAAAAAAATCTGGGAAAAATTTCCGGGGCCGCTGGCCATCTTTTTAGTACCATGACTACCAATCCAAAAAATCATAACGGTTGTTAAGTAATTTGTGACAGGCATGGTATTATGGGGGGGAGCGCCGTCTTGTTGCCAAATGAGGCGGTTATATTGGCCAATGGGAAAAACCCCCCCAAGAGATTTCAACTTCGTTTTAAAAGGGGGGTTTTATCGCCCCCCATTTAATTTTCCCCTCTAAAAATATCGGACCAATTATCTTATTTCCAATATCCCACACCAAACAATCAGCGACCTACCCCCTGAATCCTAACCGGCTAAATTTTGGGGGGGGGGTTTTCTTAAAACCAAAAAAATGTTTATTCTTGCGATTAAAAAATTCCTGCTGTATTGAAGGAAGACTGTCGGTGAATAAAATTTTTTTTTAAAAACTCTGGACCCCCCCCGCATAACCCCCCCCATTTCCAATGCGTATTGAAGTCGGTCACGCATGTTTTGTTGGGAAAAAAATTCTGGACGGGCATAAATTTAAAAAGGGGTAAAAATTTGTAAAATTTTAAAGTTGAATGAATTTTTTTAATCTGTTTTTTTTTTGTTCAAACCGCATCCGTGATTGATCTTTCAGGATTTTCTAAAATTATTAAAAAAAAAAATTTTTTTCTACTCCCATAGAAAAAGTATAATAATTTCCTTGAAATAAAAAGAGAATATCCAAAACTTGGTTTTTTTTTTTTTGTACCAAGTCCTTTTCTTTTTTTTTTGGGGTTTTCTTTCACTAAACTTTCACTGTACATATATCTTTGTGTCTTTAGGTTTTTTCCCGTTGTTTGGATAAATAAGTGATTTCCCCTTTTCACTGTCCTCACATTATTTTGTTGCCATAAAAGACGCACAATAGCGAGTTTTTGTTCTTCTGAATAGCCCCAAAATAAAAAAACAAAAATAATTCTTAATAGGGTTAAAAAAGATAAACTTCAACTTTATACAATATGGAGACGTCATATTTTTCAAACATAAATCTGAAATTTGGGTTGTTTCCCCTGGCTTTCTTGATAGCAAAATTAAATTTTTCCCAAATTTTTTTATAATTTAAGCTTAAATATTCAAAAAAGGTTCACCCAAATATCATCAATGTATATATATTTGAAATCAGAAAAAAAAAAAATCTTTTTCAGCGCATAAAAATACAGGGTGTTCTATTTAAAAAAAATAAGGGTTCCTATATGTTTCCCTTTTTTTATCGGGGATATTTTTTTTACTGATACTTTGAGAAGATAATATGGAAAAAAACATACAATTTTTATATAAAACATTTTTTTTGATCTTTAAAAATAAAGGCTCCAGAAACCCTAAATATAATCAAAGACCCTGTAACCCATAAATACATCTGCCCCCCTTTTTTCCCTTAGTTTTATTTATTGCATTTTTTAAAACCCCTTTTAAATTTTTTCTATTTTTTGTGAAAAAAATTTTTTAACTAACCCAAAAACCCTAACGCCGGAAATCTCAAGGGGATTCTCGTCTCTCTTTCCTCTTAAAATCAATTGACCAGAATATTGAAGCTCAATAAAAAAAAAGAAAGGCTTATATAAAAAAAACGATTTTTTAATTAAATTTCTTGTTATGGAATATGTATAATCATGGATTAGATCAAGGAATATACAGCGTCTTTCAAAAAATTTAAATTTAAAACCCAAAATTTTTTTAAATAAAATTTAAGTTTGGCATTAGTTTCCGGATGAAATTTTGAAAAAACATCGGACTCCCCCACTGAAAAGACACCCCTCATGATATGTTAAATTTTTAATTTTTGCCAAAAAAGTGTCAAAAAATTCTATTTTAACGAATTTTAAAAAATTGTACCTATTAGAAAAGTTTTTTAAAAAAACTAACCATTTGCCGAAGTTTTTTTTTCCCCTATCTTTGACAAATAACATAAAAAAATTTTTAAAAACCCACTGTTTCTTTAAACCCTCTAAACGTTTTTTTTTATAAAATACTTACTTTCTAATTTTTAATGAATTTTTTTCTTTAAAAAATTTTATTATATTTT
>JAHBCN010015403.1:0-21051 GCA_019359885.1 Listronotus oregonensis
TTTAATTTTATTTGAGTTAAAGTTTTAAGTAGATCGGAATGGGTACAGGTATTGGCCCCAAAAAAAAATTAAATAAAATATTTATCTTCTAAATTTTATATCTCCTTTATTACTTTTTAAAAAAAAAATTTTTAAAAAGCATTAAAAAGCTTTTTTTTTTGTTTAATTTTTTTTTCGTTTTTTTTTTGTTTTTAGATATTTGTTTTTTATATTTTAAATTTAAATATTAATATCTCAAAAACTAAAAAAAAATTCTATATCAAAAATGACGTAGTTTTATAAGACCATTAATTTTGATTATATCTTTGTTTCCTAAAATCAATAGTTTTCAAGTTATATTGAAACGATTTTTCACGATTTTTTTGGCAAAAAACAATGCAATTTAACCGGCTGAGCTGGGCGGCAGGGCGGCTTTGAATTGCTATTGTTCATAAAAAAAAAAAATGTTTCATGCGTATCTCTTATTAACTTGGTTTTTTGCGGTGACCTCCCGAACTATTAAGATCCCAGTGGGTCGATTGTTTTAAAAAAAGTGTTTCTTCTGTCGTTACTTACAGTGTTTAGACTCTACATGTTGCAGGCTGTTGCGTTGAGTTCAAAAACCTAGTTAAACAACGCATACTGTGCGCACACCATGGTATGAAAATTAATTTACAATGTGCACATTTCATGTTATCGACCGATAAACTTGGTACTTTTTATGTCAGTTTAGATGACTCTTTAGCCAAAATTACATGAGAGAACAGGAGCTTTTTCTGAGCTCTGCAAAGAAATAATAATAATTATAATAATAAAATTAAAAAGCCTTTCGGATTTTTAAAATACACAAAACACATTTCAGATAGGGGTATTGTTTTAGTAATCCAGTTGACGCTATTATTTTAAGACCAGAGAATAATATTCAAATACTTAATTTACTGAATTTCTGATAAAAGATAAAAATATAAAGCAATTTTCTTTTCATTGCTTTCGTGTCCCACTTCGTTTTTCAGTTAAATTTACTTCCGTCCTCGGGATTCGGCGTATATTTTTCAGAGATAAGACTTTTTGCATAGCCCGTCACAGTCGCCGGTACAGTTTAAATTTTATGTTTCTAAGCTTGTATGGCAAAATAATTTATTGTACAAAGACAAATAAATTTCGATGGTTTTGCGGCAACGTTGTGGTTTTTAAGCTTTATATAATATTTTAAGACGACTAGAAATAAGCAATAATAGCACAGGTCCACAAAAAAAAAATGGTGTGTGCTGGGTGTCGGACTAAGATTTTCTGGCGTTTTTTTCGCCGAACACGAATCTGAAGTCAAAATTGGGGGTCAAACAGCAAAAAATCAAGAAAAGGCGTAATTTCAGATATTAACGATTTTTTTTTAATTTAAAACGTGAATATATCAAAAACGATAAAAGATACATGAAACTTTGTATTACATAAACTGTGTATTTTTACAAGACCTTTAATTTAAGTTATATAACCTTGTTGTCTAAATACAATATTTTTCGAGTTATAATCAAAAATCCGAATTTTCAGGATGTTTTTAAGGTACCCCTGGAAAAAATATGATTTTGTTTTTTTATTTTTGGATTTTGTTTGCAAATTTTAAGTGATTTTGAATTAAAATGAATAAAATAAATATTTTTAATAAAGAACCCCAAAAATCACATTATTAAAAAAATATTTTGTTTTCTATTTTGGACTAAAATTTTTTGACAAAATTACATATTCGTTTATATTTTCTTTATTTTCCATCTTATCAAAAATGGTTATCTACCTTTTTCTAAATACAATTTAGAGAGCTTTATTTTTTATTGTTTTTTTTTGTATCTCTTATATATAGTCATTGTCCAAACATTTCGCGGTAGCAGGTTTCTGTCGGTAAATGTACCGATTCGGTTTTGGGTTTTTCTTGATTTTTTACTGTTTTACCCCCAATTTTGACTTCAGATTCGTGTTCAGCGGAAAAAAATACACCATAAAATCTTAGTCCGACACCAGCACACACCACTTTTTTTTGTGGACCTGCGTAACTAATATTTTTAGTCTACTATGTAAGTTTTAAACCTGAAAGTCTGCTATGTCATATATGCTGCATTGTGAGCTAAGCATGATAAAAAATGGTTGTATAAGAATTAGAATAAGACCAAAATAGGGCTCGGCGGGGTAGGGCTGAGCTTTCCGCGTCCCGCTACCATTCTATAATCTGTTTATTTTTGTTTGAGAAAAACACTTAAACAAATAATGTATTGCATTGTTTTAATAACTCCGTAACCATGGTTACAACAAAAATTGTAGGGAATACTGGGATAATAGGAAATTGGGGTAATAAGAACTGACCCCTATATCTGGTGTTTGAATAGTTTTATTCACTCAAGACAAACTGTGTGTAAGGCTATTCTAGGTTTATCAAAATAATTCGTAGTATGATATTAAAGCAATGTTTTTAAAAGACCCAAGAAACAATTCGGTCATAACGCTATGGCTACAAGATTTTAGGTGCATAATGTAAAAAAAAATGTTTTTTACTGTAGATCACAATTTATATGTGTTGTTTATTTTTTCCCTCCTACTTAAAAATGTACATATAAAAACTATTCTATTTTTTAATAAATTATAAATAGTCATTTTAAAATTTTTGTTTCCCCAATTCACCTGCTTCTCTGACTCATGAAAAAACCAAAATTGTTTAAAGACTTCGATAATAAAATACGAAATATTAAACTTCTCTAACTTCTTTTTTAAATAATTTTTGAAAAAAGAATTTTATATTTTTAAAACATAACATTAACTCTGATATAAATGACAATGGTAGCAGTTCTGGTATCTTAATTTGTGCTTAATAAATTGTTAAATATAATCCATTGAAATACCGCAACAACTAACAATTAAGTCACCCATCTCCTTAACCGATTGTCCGTTTAAACTTTTTTTTCTCAGAGTAATAGGAACATTTGAGAAAAAGTTCTTATTATGCCAGGACTGCATAAATACGAGATATACAGCTTAACACAGGCAAGTTCTTATTACCCCAGTAGGGATAATAAGAACATTTATATGTGCTAATAAGAACTTGCGTTTTTCTTTTTAAATAAAAATGATGTATTTATATATGTCCTTTGTTCCTACAAAGAAAGGATTCAGCATGTAGCTTCTGCAACAAAAAACCTGGTATTCAAACAAAACGAAATTTTTAACCTTATTACCTTTATCCTTTAAGAAAGGATTTAGCATGTAACTTCTGCAACAAAAAACCTGGTATCACATATATCTTTTTAATAATATCTTACCAAAATCAAACCACCGAAATTTTTAACCTTATTACCCCAGTGTCCCCTATTTCATTGGGCCAAAAAGTCAGTAACGATGGTTACTTTAGTATTAGATTTTCTTAATCGCAAATGAATAAATTAAAGTAACCGGCGTTAGACTTTAAGTTATGTATTTAACTATCATAGATATCGCAACTTTTTATTAATTTCTAAACAGTAATCGTATTTGTGACAACTTTACACTACTGCGACAAAAACTTTAGGGTTTTACCGAAGACTTTAGCTGCATACCAAATTTCAATAGGAAGTACCAGAGAAATTTGAATAAAGAGATGTATAAATTTTTAAAAAATAAATGTTATAAGAAAGGCGTATGTTATTTATAATGTCTAAGTTTAAAGATTTCCTATCCGAAAAGAAAAAGCTGAATCTTATATAGAAAAAAATTGCCTCTAACCGTCTGCTAATGGACACAAATTTGGACAGTTATAATTGAGTTGAGCCTTAGGCGCACCATGTTTTTAGCCTCTTTTCAAAACATTAAAATACATAGTAATAAAATAGCCCAAAAATATAAACCTAAATAGGATCCAAACCTTAAGTGCTGTTTTGCTAGATTTGTTAAATTTAGCAATGGACTTAGCAATTGTTAAAAGTTAACAACGGTTTAGAATGTTTAACAAAACGTCATTGTCAGTGTTATTTAATGATTTTAGTAGGCAACCTGTCAAAATCTGACATTTAGTTAAACATTCTAAACCGTTGTTAATTTTGATTTGTTTGTTGATACGATACTGATATCGATATCAGTTAAAATAGCACTTACTTTCCCAAGTAACCACAATTTCGGCTTTAACAAAAAAAGGTCTTCAGAGAGAACAGAACTTTACTATTTTACCACCGCAACTTGAGACCACAAATTCAAAATAAAAACTTCGTTTACAGAAACTTTATTGACCGTTAAGCATGACTAATTAAAATTTTATCCACACTTGTTTGTTACTTAAGACTTTGAATAAATAATGTACACTTTAGGAAGTCAAATTCAATTTGTATTCCACTATAGTATCTATGTACAATTGAAAAACAATTTTAATACGCGTTTGAACATAAATCTATATGCAGAACATCTATTTATAGGAGGAAATACATGGATATTACTTAAGCCTTTATGATGGGGTAAATATTGTAATGTGCCTGTAGCATTTATTTTTAACTTATGTTGCCAATGTTATATCCAGGGTGTTTCCTAAGTAATCTTAAATATTTAAGAGGGTGATTCCTCAGGTGTTTTTATGAAAAAAAGTTTATATTAACAGATGTCGAAAAAGGTATCCTTTCCAAAATACAGGATGTTTTTCTTCGATATTTTTTTATCGAAAAAACAAAATGTCTTTTTTTTCCTCAAATTTTAACCTACTTTTTATTATTTCCAATTTATTGCTCGTAAACTACCAGCGCAAATTAAATAAAATGTTGGGTTATTAACAAAAACAAAATAGAAATAAAACATGCAAAAAATAATGGGTGTAACATTAAAAAAAATGTCGTCATACTTTTTTGGATCACCCTGTATGTGCGAAAATATTTTCCCCAAATACAGTTATATGTACAGGGTGGCCCGTTTATCTTGGGACACTACCTTATCCCATAAATATACATGATACAGAAAAAAGTTTCATATAAAAGTTTCTTAGTTTAATTTATATTTTAACAATATTTTACTTTTGTATATACAGGGTACTCCATTTTCTGTGGACATTTCTCGACACAGTTTATATAATGTCCTATATTTAAGTCTTATCGTTTTTGACATATTTTGAATTTTATATAAAAAATGACGTTTGCGGATCCTAAAATAATTATCAATAATTTCAACTTTATTATTTAGTCTCAAATTGATTTCTTTTTGAAAAGAACCCACTTCAGGGAATTATATTTCGATGACAGTTTATACAGCATTAAAAATAAGGGTGAGATTTTGTGAAGTTGCTTATTTCAAAATTTTGTAGTTTTTGAAATATTTGCAATATAATATTTTTCTATCGCAAAAATGCTATAGTCTGCTATATGGCTCTTAAGTTTTAATAATCGTTGGTTATGACAGCGTTTAAAAAACAATCAAGTACTACAGAATGTGTGAAATATGAAAGAATGAAATGAAATAAATTAAGGACTGGAATTGGTGAATTAATTTTTGCATTTAACTTTTTCCTTCATCTCCTATATATTTTCTAAGATAAGGTAGTGTCGTAAGATAAGCGGCCACTCTGTAGTGGTTAATTGTTTTTTAAACGTTGTCATGGCTAACTATTAATAAAACTTAAGAGCCATATAGCAGACTATAGCATTTTTGCAATAGAAAAATATTATATTGCCAATATTTCAAAAACTACAAAATTTTGGAATAAGTAACTTTATACAAACTTTCCTTATTTTTAATTCTAAATAAGATAAAAGTATAAAATTTGGCAGTTTCCATTTGAAAAAATTGATTTTTGACAGTTTTTTTAATTTCATTTTTAATCTAATTTTTTAAATGCCCTGTAAAAACAGTCCTCAAAATATTATAAAAATCTCTTAAAGTAGGTTCTTTTTAAAAAGAAATCCATTTGAGATTAAATAATAAAGGCTTTCTTATACAAAAAGTTAATAATCATTTTAGAATCCGCAAACGTCATTTTTTATATAAAATTTACAATATGTCAAAAAAGGTAATACTTCAGTATGGAACATTATACATAAAATGTGTCTAGAGTTTTATCTAAAATCAAAAAATTAAAAAATTATTTAGGAAGGGGTCCCTGTTTAAAAAAAAAGTTAAATGCAATGTCAACAGAAAATGGAGTACCTGTATACATAAAAATATTTTAGAATACAAATTAAATAAAGAGCCCCCTTACTGTATGGTTGGGAACATAATTTCTAATTTTATTTGGTATGAGATAAGGTTTTGTGCCTAGGGGATGTAACACAACTTTTACTGATGGTGTGGTTGGAACACATAATTAAGTAACTTATTTGGTATGGGCTTTTGGAATCATAGCTGACACATTGCCGGGACCCATAGTCACAAAAAAGATTACTGTATTTAAAATTATACAAAATTTAATTTTTTATAAGTTCATTATTATTTATCTTTAGATAAAATTCTTTAGCGTAAACACAGGGGTAGCCATGGTTGTCTAGGCATCCTTCCACTATCTGAAAAAGATTATTTGTATTTAAAATATAAAATTATTATTTGATAGGTTCGATTTTTTTTTATCTTTATACAGATCACAAAGGATTATTATATAATATATCTATTATATAGATTATATATATATATATATATATATTATATATATATATATATATATATATATATATATATATATATATATATATATATATTATATATATATATAAAATATCAGCCTAGTACCAAAGTACCGTGAGTGTCGGGTTTTCCGGTGTTTAACCCATTTCTTCCCCAGTTGTTCCGTCAACGTTGTCCAAGCACGAAACTGAAAATGTTGCATTTCCAGCACCTTTTAGACAACGCGGTAGTGTCTCCACGGACGTTATTTTAAATAACTACTACCTAAATATGTCTGCCCGGCGGGGCTGGGATTCGAACCCGGATCGCCGGCGCGGCGAGCCAAGGCTCTGACCACTACGCTACCGGATTTAAAAATTACAATCCTTAGATTCAAATGTATGAAATGTATCGTATTCATTAACTTTATTAAAGTTTCAAGCCACACGGCTTTGCACTTCCTATAAGGGGAACATTCACTCATCCCAGACATCTTCAGATATCAAAAGGATTGAGCTCTGTGGGAACCCTTTTCGTGTTGTCGGACTGTCGGTGAGGTTATGTTCTGCTGTATTCCCCACAAATTTCCGGACAGTCCGAGCGGTCGCAAGTAGCACTGCTTTTTGCATAGCCTTATACAGATGTTCACAGGGCTAGTCCCTTGATGTTTTGTAAAAGAGTCTTTGATATAATGCCAGTTGTTGATAAAATTATGGGGATCGTTTGGACGTTATTCATTCCCCACTGTCTTCTTATTTGTGTTTCTAGATTTCTGTACTTGGCAAACTTTTCATTGTATTTCTCCCGTAGGTTCAGGAGTATACTTGTAGTAAGGCAATTTTTCAGTCTGTAAAAGCTTTAGCTTCTCTGCCAATAGTTGATGGAGTATCTTGGCTGCTGAATCGTGTCTTTCCTTATGTCTCCGATGTTTGACATCCATATAGACGGGTCTCTAACGATATGCTTCAGATAGTTTTTCGTTGGCATAACCTGGTCCTGTATAGCCAATAAGAAGCCTTCAGTCTCTGGGAACATCTTCCCCGAAGTCAGCCAGTAGTTCGACGCGAAATTGTCGACATTTTCCTGGGTGACCTCATTGGGGTGACGTCCATAGAGAGGCTTCTCCAACCAGGCTTGCAGCTTCTCCTGGTCTGTTTGATGTTGTCTGCGCATTTCACGCTCCATCAGTCGCAACGGTGTTGAATCGCCTATGGAAATAATTACGTAAGTTTATTATTTGTTGGTCTAATTGCTTACCTATATCCAGCAATCCTCTTCCTCCTAGATATCATGGAAGCGTTGTTCGTTTAGTTGCACTACGAGGGTGATGTTTGTGTGCCTTTGTAAGGAGTGTTCTCATCTTTCTCTGTAGCTTATCGATGTCAGTTTTACTCTATTCCACAATTCCAAATGAGTAAGTGAGTGCGGAGCATGCGTATGTATTAAGCGCCTTAAACAGATTTTTACTATTTAGATTAGTTTTCGACACCTTCCTTACCATTCTGATAAACTCGTTTGTTAGTTCGTCCTTCATTGTTCGCTGGTCGATTTTTTGCGCCTGTTTCATTCCCAGGTACTTATAGGTCTCTTCGGCCTCCATTGCCGCGATGTTCTGACCGTCTTGCATCTCAAATGCGCCCGGTTGTATCTTCCCTCTAACTATGTTTAGGACGCGGCATTTGTCAAGTCCGAACCGCATCCCTATATCTCCGGAGAACTCCTCGACGATTTTGAGCATTTGCTCGAGCTGATTTTTCGTAGCTCCCATCAGTTTAAGGTCATCCATATACAGAAGATGATTCAGCCTTATTACATCTTCGTTGTTGTTCCTAATGCTAAAGCCAGACTTAGTTGAGTTAAGACGGCGTAAGAGTGGGTTCATTGCAAGGCAGAACCACAATGGGCTTAACGAATCACCCTGAAATATACCCTTTGTATTGGAATAGTGCCAGTTTTTAACTTTATTATTATTATAATTATTATTATTATTATCTCGGCACCCACACTAGCTTTACCCTGCGCACGCCTATGGATAAAATGCTTTTAAAACTTCAAAAAAAAACCTATAAATTCCACAAATTTTTAGATGTTTAAGGTCAGGAAATGAAAATTTTAAAATAAATATAGTTAAGAAAAAGTTATTCTGAATTTAAGTCGGAATCAAAGAAACTAGACTCATCTGACAATAACCAATGTCTCTATGTTTATAATATTAAAAAGATTCTCTGTGCAAGGGTCGTCTTAAATTACTTTTTTTATGCTGGACAGAGTTTTTCAGTGTTCATTAGGTATACTATTAATAATTTTATCCCAAGTGATCAAACCTTTGTGATAAGGAATGGTTCCTCTAAATTTAGAATTAAGCAGTTTTTAACCCAGTTTTCTAAATATTCATAATTCATGTTATCATGATAGTCTACCGTTATTTTATTGTATCTAAAGATTTAAGAGGCATTTTTACAAAACTCTTTTAATTTTCGCTTCATACGAGGGCTATATTTATATTTCGGGAATAGCAAATAATAACAAATATTTTTAAATGAAAATGGCTTTATTGTTTTTCAAAATATTCCCCTTGATGATCAATTATTTGTCATAGCAGTTTTTCCATTCCTCTTGAGACACCTTCAAAACATGGTTATTGAACGCTTCGACTGCTTCTTCGGCGCTCGTAAATCGTTGGCCACGTATTTATCCTTGATATTCAGGAAGAAGAAGTCATTGGGTGCCAAGTCAGGACTGTACGGAAGATGAGTCATCAATTCGATGTTTTGACTACTCAAAAATTCACTTGTTTGACGAGATGTGTGAGAGCTCGCATTGTCATGATGAAAAATGTTTCGTCTTTGGGGGTTAGTTTTACGAATTTCTCCGAAGACCTCCGGCAAACAAATGGTTCTGTACCACTCAGCATTGACAGTTCTACGTTGCTCAAGCGGAACAGTGGCCACATGACCCATTCGGCCGAAGAAACAGGCGACCATTTGCTTCGCTGTGCTTTTTCCATGAACAACTTCTGTTGGATTTAGCTCGTCTTGGAATACCCACGCGATCGATTGCTGTTTTGTTTCCGGGTCATAAGCATATATCCATGATTCGTCACAGGTCACGATTTTATACACGTCTTTTGAAGCACCACGGTTGAACTTTTTAATCGTTTCCTAACACCACTTGACGCGAGCCTTTTTTTGAGCGATTGATAAATTATGGGGTATCCAACGAGAACATTTTTTCTACAGCTAAGTGTTTATGCAAAATCGAATGTATTGAGGTGGATCTAATGTGCAAGGATGCCCTATCTCACAGTATGTCACATGACGATCTTGCATTATCAGTTCACGCACTGCATCGATGTTTTGTGGTACAACAACCGATTTTGGACGACTTTCACTGAATTCGTCGGCGACGGAACTACGACCACAATTGAATTCACCATACCAGCGATATAGTGTGGTTTTTATGGTGCTTCATCGCCATACATAAAACTGAGTTCATCGACACATTCTTGTTGAGATAATCCACGTCAAAAGTTGTAAAAAATAATCCAACGAAAACCTTCTCTTCAAATTTCCATTTTTTTGTCAAATTGATTTTCTCAACTCGCTGTAAACAAAACAAATAGCACTTGTACATCAAAACGTTGTGAGTACGTTTGTGCTAAAAAATGTAAAACTTTATTATATTGCCAGTTCCTGAAATACATATAAATAGTTCCCCTCGTATTTTCTGAAAATTTGTCATATCATTTTTATAAAAAATCTGTCCTATAAAAATTAATTTGACCTAACCAAGTAAAATTATTTTGAATGTGTCAAGGTACAACGGGACTTTTTTCTGGTATTTTTTTGTTTTATCTTGTTTGGTTAAGTTAGAAAAAGAAAAAAGTTTCCGCTGGGGTAATATTTCTCCTGTAGCTAGCCACCTTGTGTATGATAATTAAAATATTTTAGGACAATGATAAATATACATTTTTTTATAATAAAATTGTTATTAATAATTTTACGAAAAATCTTGTGTTATTTTGAGAGTAAGCCATACATTTAAATTTTGCTAAATTAGTGTACCGTACATTAAGATATGTTACATTTTTTTATTAGTTTCTAATTTAAACACATTAAAAAAATTACAAAAATGTTCCCACTTAATGAATCAAGTAAACCTTTTTAGCCGAGAAAATAAACCTAAAAAGTTTCCTGTGTTTATAATCGAAAACCTGACTTGCAGTTTACTCATACTCATGTAATCATATTTCTTTCCTGTCTTTTGTTTATTTTCAATTTTATATCCGAATAACCTTGTTATTTCGCAACAGCAAGTAAATGTGTATAACATATTTTTAGGAAAAACACTGAAACCAACAACATACATCCAAACCTTAAAATAACTATAAAAGTGCCACCCTATACTATAAAATATAATGGTGAAGAGTTTATTTCTTTCGCTACATAAACTATAAACGAGGTCATTGCTTTAGTATTTAACTTAAGTTTTATTACGAACATACGATTAGTTCGTTATGAAATATAGCTTATAAAATTTTTAAGTTTATTTTGGTTTGGTTTGACCTGTGTTATAATTTTCAATGTTAACTTTGTGTTACAATATAATGATACATTATCTGCGTCCTTATGCTAATGAGTTGTTCAACATTATTGTTCATCATTAGTTTTTCATCATTATTGTTTAAAAAATGTTAATCATAAACCATGTTCTTTTTTTACATATTGTGACAAAGCTAGACTTTTAAAAGTTGTGAACGGTTTCTGTGTTGCCATAGTAGAACTGGACCAAAATATGCCAATCTGAACAGTAGTTTTTATTTATTATTTTTCTTAACTTGTAATATTAATTAAAAACAACAAAATCAAAAATTCTAAAAAAAATCTATAGCCTTATTTATGATGCATAAAATATTAAACGTTATTATTTCACTAGTACTAAAGTCTTTGACTTCCCTTGTCTTTATCTGTTAATTGATAAATAACGTTTCGGTTAGTAATATATCTCCAACCGTTTTTAAGTGATAACTAAAAAACTATTCTTAAAAGCTACGACTTATAAACTATTTGTGATTCACTGAAGCTTGACTGCTTTTGTCAAAAAAAGTTTCTTTAAAATCCTGGTAATGAAAATCGGCAAACTAGCATTGTTGCAAGAAAACAATATATTCAAAATATCTCAGATAGAAAAATGACTTCTCTCTTGCTTAAGTGGCAATAAATCCTTTTGTTGTGTGCTATACAGGGTGTTTTCTAATTGAATGTCAATATTTAAGGAGGCGATTTTTGGGTCCATTTTAGGAAGAACACTTAATATGAACGTATGTTCTAAACGTCTTAACTTTGGAAATACAGGGTAGTAAAATTTTCAAAAATAAACCATTTATTATTAATATCTCCAATACCACTTCAGATATTTTAATGAACTTTGGCATACATATATCATGTATCTAGAGGCATTTTTTAGTGTACCACATTTTGTTTATTTCCACCAGTGACGTTCGCACGAAATTTGACCTGTCTATTTGGGCAGATATTGATGGTACGCCATTGATTTCTGTTAAAATAAAAAATATTTTTAAATTCCTCAAAAATTTCAAAGTAAAGTTGATCACCTGATCTAATGCACGGTTCTCGCTAAAATAAAATAAAAACCGTTTCTCTGCATGTTCATAACAATATTGGTAAACAATATCACCATGCAAAGAAATATCTAAATTTAATCTTTCTAGGTGAAAATCGGGCGTCGGACTAAAAAGAAATTAAATCTGCTCATATTTTTTTTTTTTTGGTCCGACGCACGGTTTTCACTTAGAAAAAATAAATCTAGCTAGCTAGAAACGGTTTTTATTTTTTTAAATGAAAGCCGCGCATAGGATTAAAAAAAAATCAAATGATCAACTTTGCTAAGAAATGATTGGGAATTTCAAAAATATTTTTTATTTTAAAGGGGGTTTTGGCTACCATCAATTTTGTCAAATTAGGCAGGTCAAATTCCATACAACGCCACTAGTGGAAATAAAAAAAAATGTGCTCACTAACAATTCCTCTTGGTCATATTCATGTTTGCCAAATTTCAATAAAATATCTAAAGTCATAAACAAGATATTAATAATAAATGATTTATTTTTGAAAATTTTACCACCCCTAATTAAATTTTAAAGGGTTCATATTAGTTTTTTCCAAATGGACCCAAATGCCCCTTAAATATTGACGTGCAATAAGAAAATACCCTGTATAAACATAGCTCCAAATCGGCTCCATTTTAAAGTCCATAGCGTATCTTCAGGCTATTTTATTAATTTTTTAACATTATTTCGTCACAACTTTTTTGATGGTGTTAATATTAATAATTTGATACCTGGTATTGCTTATCTGCTTAGTTCTACCTAAAAAAGTACCTTTTAAGTTAACTCGATAAACGTAACGGTTTGAGAGATATGGATAATGGAAAAGAGTAACATTTAATTCTAAGACAATAGTAATTTTTACAAAAAAGATTTAAAGTATCCACCCCGGGCATTTAATCTTCGAAACAAATTATAAATGTTCTCAATTTAAAATATTACCCTTTTTTACCTTTAGGTTTAATATTAAAATTTCCCAAAAACTCGAGCAAAAACTGTTAAATTTATAGATATATTAATTTACAGAGTACTTTTTTATGTAGAGCTAACCATGTATCAAATTAACCATAATATTAGTACCAACAATTGCTGACGAAATAATGTATAAAAACATGAATATAATTACCCGAAGCTACACTACTAGTCCATAGTAGTAACAAAAGTTTCTTATGGGTGTGTGTGTATTTCGGAAAATGTTCTGACTATACCAAATTTCATTTAAATCAAAAACCTTGATTTGAAAATTAAGGGTAAATCCCAATACTGAATTTTTTCTTTCACATCTTGTTTTTTAAAAATGCGTCGTACTGGACCTATGTTTATATATAACATTTTGGCCGAGCAATCTCCCGTTAATAATGTCCAGGTTTTTGAAACGCGTTGTAGAGACAATACACTAGATCAGAGGTTCCCAAACTTATTTCGTCTAAGGCCCATTTTAAAAATCAGTTATTTTGTAGCGCCCCTCATTTTTTCACCTTAAAATCTCAATAACCTATTAGTCTCGCCTGGAGTTTAATTAAACCTATATTCTCAACGAGACTTTTCTTACCAGAGAGAGCAATTAATTCAACTTAACAGTATTCAGAGTATCGGGGTAGCGAGCGGAGTTGCGGGAGGGCAAGCGAGTGCGATGCGGCGGAACGTTACGTCATTTCTTGATCGGTCGCGAGCCGCGCTGTGTATTTGAGATTTGTCCCTCCCCGCACCTGCACTTCGCAAAAACGGACCGCACGAACGTTGACGGACTATAATACAGGATTGAACAAATAAATCTACAATATTTGTTCGCGCCAAACGTGAATTATAATTGAACCTTCTAATTTCAATTTTATTTTTACTAGATTAGGTACAAAAAAATCCGCATTCAGCTTGGCTGCAACAATAGATACCTATTTTTAAGATGATGTGTCTTCTGAGGTGGGGACCTCACCTGCGACACTTGAAGACACGAATATTTTTCGGTGTTTGATACCTATTACTAAATAACTTAAGATATGAACAGCGTTCCAACGCATTCTAAATAATAAATATTTAATATATTTTAAGTTTATATTTATACAATAAAATAGGATATAAATTTAAACTAATAAATAAATGTTGTGTAGTAGGAGGATTTTAATTTCAGTGAATTTTTAAATTTGAAGTAGCTGAAGTTACAAATCATCCATCGCCTCTTAAATCACATCAGCGCCCTCAATTTTTTCTGGGCCCCTTACTGCACTCCTCTAGGACTCCAGCGCCCACAAGGGGGCGATATCGTCCACTTTGAGAAAGACGGCACTAGATTCTTAAAAAATAATGATGGAAGAACGTGAAACCGTTTTTTAAGTTTCAAATATTATTGTTTTTTTGTATTTTAAAATGTTTTCAGAGAAATTTCTGGTCTAGTAAAGGTAAAAAAAAGTTTAAAAAAATGTAATATATTATGTGGTGTAGTTCTTGGTTGCCTCCAATATACCTAAATGCAAAACGAGAAGTAAAATAACAATGTAACAGGAGATTATCGTTAATTCGCGTCCATTTTGTTTAAGTACGGTTAATAATGGTGCACCAACTATTTCTGCTATAAAATGTTATATCCTGCGGACCCGAGAAGCTTCGGATAATTAAAGAACAATAGAGTTATCTAGTAGAAGTATGCCGCAATTCTGTTATGTTAGCTTCTTTCTATCTACAGGTATTTCTCATATATTTTCCCGTAATTTAAAAACCAGCAGGAATTTACATGGGATTTTACATGTCTTTCAAAAATATACAATTAAAAGGATTAGAAGATAACTAAAGGAAAATTTAAGGAAATAGGTTTACCAAACTGTGTGCTGTGTTTAAAACATCTTTGAAATTTTGCAAAAATGTAAATATATTGCGCTCTGTATATCTTTTGTAACGGGTTTACATATTATTTGGGTAATGCAGATATCTCTTTTACAGGACCTTTAATTAATATTGTACTGGGGATTAAACAAAGCGAACGAATAACTCCGATACAGAAAACACTGTAAAAATTTATTTTGGAAATTTAATGTACACGACCTTACTAATAAGCTTAAACATTTTAACAAAAAAAAACAAAATTCCTCTTGTTTCAAATTTTTATTTAATAATAACATACAAGCTAAGGTACACAAAGATATTATTACTTTACTAAGACTGTCCTCAAACAGATTTTTTCTCTTTTAATAACCTTCTTTATAAGCAGGAAATGAGATTAGCTATGGGTTCACCTTTGTCACCACTTCTAGCTGAAATATTTTTAGGCAAGTTGGAAACTGACTTTTTTGCAGGGGAGCAAAACGGTCTTATACACTGGTCAAGATATTTAGATGATGTTTTTAACTTTTGTGGATGGAAATGATAGAGATGCCCAGAATATTCTGAAAAAATTAAACAATTTACACAAAAATATTAAATTTACAATTGAAAAGAAAAGAAACAATTCTATAAATTTTCTTGATCTAAAAATAACGAAACTTAATAACACACCAGAATATCAAGTTTATAGAAAATCAACCCAGGCAGATCATGTTATTTCAGAAAATTTTAGTCATCTTTACTCGTATAAAATGTCAGCTTTTTACAGTTACATTCACAGAGCTTTGGCACTTTCTTTGTCAGATAAAAATCTAATAATTGAATTCAACACTATTAAACGAATTGCCCAGAATAATGGTTATAATCCAGATATAGTAGATAATTTCATTAGCAAAATAAACTTTAAAAAAAACTTAAAAAACTTGCTTTTCCTCAAGTAGTCTAAAAGAAGGCCAAAAATATTATTCTCGACCGTTTTTGGGTTCCTGTTCCAATAAATTTGCACGAATCCTGCAATGATAAAATTAATGTAACTTTTAAAACAGTTAACACTCTTTCTGCTGACTTGGCAAACAAAAAAGATACAATTAACGTTACTAAAAAGAGCGGTGTACAAGGCCGTTCCGACCCGGGGGTGCAAAGGGTGCGGGGCACCCAGGCGGCAAGCCTAGGGGGCGGCGCCCGGGTGCCGTTACTCTTAAAAATCAAGTCGTTTAAATTTATTTGTTCTATTATTACATGGAGTAATGTGTTAACAAAAATTAATATTGCAAGTAAAATGATGCAGGAGTCAGATTCTACACTACCTAATATCGTTTTAATCTTGGAGCAGACGAAAACTTATTTATCTAATATTAGATCAAATAAAGGTTTTAATGATATTTTAGAAGAGGCCAAAAAAATTGCCGATGATATCGACTGTGACCCTTCGTTTCCCCCGATTAATATTGTGAGACCCCGAACAAAAAAGAGATTATTTGATTACGAGTGTGAAGACGAAGCATCTAAAGACCCGGCTGACCAATTCAAAATTAATTTTTACTTTGTAATATTGGACACCGCATTATCAAAATTGGAAGAAAGGTTCAAGCAAATAAAGCAGCATGATACATTGTTTAATTTTCTTAACAACCTATATAATTTCCTTTAAATGGATAAATCAATTAGATTTGCAAATTGTAAAGCTCTAGAGAATAGTTTATGTGATCCATGTAAAAATCAAAAAGATATTTTAGCTCAAGATTTATATGATGAAATTGACAATGTTGCACCCTATATTTCCTCTGAAATGAACGCATTGAATGTTATTATAAACTACCTATTCACAAATAACCTCATCTATCTATTTCAAAATTTAGTAATTTCTATACGAATTTTCTTAACATTTCCTTTCACAGTAGCTAGTGGGGAAAGAAGCTTTTCCAAACTTAAAATAATAAAAAATTATCTACGATCCACAATGGGGCAAGAAAGGCTTTCAGACTTATCCATTATTAGTATTGAAAAAGAGCTGTCAGAAAATATAGATGTGTCTAACATTGTTAAGATATTTGCATTAAAAAAGGCTAGAAAAGCAAACTTTACTGTATAACTTATTAGTACAAATAGTAGATGTTAGTATCCTTGCCTGTGTGTATGAATTATGTATTTATTTCTTTATTACATTACAAATAAGTTGTAACATTATATTCTATTAAATAAACTGTGTATATTTGTACAATTTTTTAACTTAAATTTACTTTATCTTTTTTATTTGTAAATTTTTAACAACTTTGGGGGAAGGGGCGGCAAAATTATTCTCGCACCCGGGCGGCAGATACCCTAGGAACGGCCCTGGTGGTGTATATAAGTTAACACATGTCAAGTTACCTATGTGGGTAAAACTTGCAGACCATTGTAAGTCAGGCTTAAAGAACACCTTAACCGGCCATCAACTTCATCATTTGGCTTTCACATTAATTACAATGACCACTAATTTTTGTTACCAAAAATTAAAATATTACATAGCATTAACCACCAAGGTTAAGACTAAACCTTTTTGAAGATCTGGATGAATTCTTCAATAAGCCCGAATTGCCTAAATACCCAGGTCAATTTTACGTATAATTTTAAACCAATATTTCAAAATTTTCTTATTAAACATAGACACAAAAGTTCGTTTACTTAAATAAATTATTTTATCTATAACTAAATTTGTTTGTACAACGGCCTGGATTGTCAGCCTATAGACATACCAATAAAAGTATTTTTTGTAGTTTTTTGCAATTCTTTTCCTTTTTTAATTTTGAATAATGGTTATAATTAGGGACCGGACATCGATAAAAAACCATTACAATTTCGAGCTTAAAATGATAGAGATTACAGCAAATAAAAATGAATAAATACTTTAACTTTCTTTAGTAGTTTTGGTTTTTATTTTGTTATTTTATTCGGCGATTTCTTGTAGAATAATACAAAAGACCTGGCAATAGCAAAAAATTTAGTAGAGTTTTTGCACCCCAAAGATTAAACTATAATATTTTGTAATGCTTTTATATAAATTAAATAAAATAAATTTAATTTAAAATAGACTTTTTGTCTACATATAAATTAACAAATATTTGTTTAACCTCTATTAGGGTTCATATTTATGCAATTAACCACATAAACATAGTTTTGTTGGTTAAATGCAAATCTTATGCAGTACGAAAACTCTTCTAGCCTGTTTTTTGTGAACTCGTAAAAATCAGTTCCGTTACATATAGGTAACTCATATTAATTGAAATAAAATATACTTTGTACTGATTTCTACTATATTTGAAACTATGAAAAATATATTTATTTTTTTTTTCGACTAAACATGTAGCGACTAAATGGTAGCTTTTTCCAGACTAACTTAATTTAAAAATTTTGGAATTGTTTACAAAACGGTTTTCTGCTATTTTACTATTATATGGTTAATATTTGGTATACACACCTTCTGTTTTCATTAGGAATAGAATGTACGTGCGCACAAACAAAAAATTGTGTATTTTTTTAAATTTTAGGAAAAAACAAACTTGGGGGTTCTCAGTGTTGCCAGATTAAAAAATTTAAGCCATAAAATTTTTTTGACATTCTATCTGTCTGAAATATAATTGGGATAAATAAAAAGATGCTTTGCTTACAGAACTAACCATGACCGACTAGAACTAAAAGCTTTTGAATTTGTCTAAAGGTGGTCATGGTTCCCAACAAACATTTCTAGTCAAGTAAACCAGCACTGTGGAACATTTTTCTAATTTTGGAAAATGTACTTCTTTTGCCTAAAAATGTCCTCAAATACATTAATTTCAAGAAGTTTTAAAAATTGGTAAAAATGTGAACATTTAATTGAAAGTTTATGTCTATGAGGTAATATGACTTTACTGCCTATTTTCCTTGGTTCAAACTAGCACATAATTACTCCAAAAAATGTTCCCCAGGTAAAGTCAAATTTTAGCAAAAAACAATACTAAATGTCTTCAATTTAACCTATAATTTTTCCCTTAACATGAAGGATTTTAACAGGTCAAAACATGGAACTTTGAACCTAAAATTTGCCCTCATGGTCTAGGGTTAAATTAGGGCGAAACCTTAAAAAGTTTTGCCTTTTAAATCCTTGTTCAACCTCTTTTTTGCTTCAAGGTATTAAAATGATGACAAATAGCAGGAAAATAGACTTTGAATACTTTGATACAGATTGATAATAAAATCATCGGCAACGGCCATTTTTATTTACACTGAAACTGAAAGAAAATTTTACCAAAAGTTTTTTCACATTATGGAGTTATTTATTTAAAAAACATATTACAGGAGGGAAAATATATATTTAAATAAGACGTACCGGCGATATTTGGTGATGGATTATATTAAAATTATAAAATTTTTCCTAACCTAAAATTTCTACGAATTTCTAAAGTTTTTATCCAAACATGTAATATTTTAACGGCGCGTCAAATTTCTAGAGGTATCTACCCCAGTTATCCGAAAAAATTTGCTCCGCAGGTAATTTTGACTCATCAAACTTCCAGAAAAGTGTGCTTTTGAGACAGGTAATATTTCTATAAGTCATTTAAATACAAGTACCTAGTTTGGCACATAGTTTTCTTAAAAATCAACTTCTCTGATGGATGCACAAGCCAACAGGTAGCGTTAAGCCGGTGATTTATTAGGTTTTATTTAAAATATAAATTTCTGTGTGAGTAAAAGAGAAAAGAGTAATATAGGGTTGGACAAAAAGTACATCTTGATGAATAAATGTGGACAAAATGTGGACAAGTTTTCCACAAGTATCCCAAACTCTTTAGATGTTCTTTTAACCTCTTGGAAAAATAACCTTAGGACCACTTTTTACCTTCCAAATTACCTTCAGATTATTCTCCATTTTGGGAAAACGGAGGAAATTGTCGGAAATTTTGACCTGTAAAGGATTGGTCCTAGACAAGTTCAAAGTAAAATTTTCCACATTTTGACTAAAAATGTTTGTTGGGTTAGTTCGGTGCCGCGGCTTTTTATTTTACCCAATTATATTTCAGATGAAAATGCGGATACGTATTGGAAAAGACCCCGATTTGGCAACACTGCACGGTTAACCTTAAAAATAATTTCTTGCTGTTTCTTGTCATAACGGGGAGTTTTCCATTATATGAAGAAATCAATGGTAATTTTAAATTTTAAAATCGAAATAAAAAATATTAAAACAATTATTTCTCTTCTGCGCAAGTATATTTGAAATTGAGGACCTAGAATACACTATATAAAAATTTTGCCATTTAATCTAAAAATGAAAAAAAGTTTTGTAAAAAATTACCAAAATTTTAAACTAGGTACACAAATTATTGTTTATCAGGTCTAGTGTTTGTTATGGTAGGTATAAAAATTGGGTATGGTCCAATTCTATAGGTAGCAAAATAAGATTTTAAAAAAAATTTTAATTAAATCATTAAAGTGTTATAATACATTTAAATTTAACAATAGGGAATTATTTAGGTCTAATTGACAATTTAATAGAGTGTCGGTATTTTCAAATTTTTATTTTAAGGGGCTCCCGAAGATTCTATTTATGGCCTTGTTTTTTTTGTATGAGGTATTTTGAAATTTTGATCAATATTATGATTTTGCTCCAATGAATATTTAGCGTAGTAAAAATCGGTTTTTCTTTTTAAAATAACTGGTGTGATGTTTTTTTATTCTTTGGAAAAATTTTTACCTGAATGGCCTATATAAGTTTTTGGACAGTTTTTAAATTAATTGGTAAACTACCGATTTGTATTGTTGTCTTATTAAAATTTGTTGTTTTGTTAATTTCACACATCGGGGGTTTTTCCAATTAATTTGTAAAGACTGTTTAAAAACCCTTATGTCAGTCAGGTGAAATCCCCCGTTATACTAAAAAAAAAACCTATTCTTACTATGCTAATTATTTAATAAAACAAATCCCAATTTTCATCAAAATTTTTTGAAAATTTATTAGAAAACAAAGGCTGTAAATTAAATTTTCTGGGTTCTTAAATAAACAAAAAAAATATCAAAATTAAATTTAAATT
>JAHBCN010015404.1:0-20979 GCA_019359885.1 Listronotus oregonensis
CCAGTTTTAGGTTAATTATTTATTTATTTTATGCTATCGCATTTTTTTACTCCTAACAAGTTTATTCTTATATATATAACATAATAATTAATAGTAATGGTAGTTTTAAATTGATTGCCCCTTAAACCTTGGTTAATTGTTTTTAATTATTTTTTTTTATCTTCGCCTAATACTTAGTAATTGCTACCACCATTTATTATTAATACTGATAAGATTTTTTTTATAACATAATCCAAATTTTTAAACACTTTATAAACTTTCTGACCTTTATTCTTGATTTTTAATTCTT
This sequence comes from Listronotus oregonensis, assembly GCA_019359885.1. NCBI lineage: Eukaryota > Metazoa > Arthropoda > Insecta > Coleoptera > Curculionidae > Listronotus > Listronotus oregonensis. Next base: position 290 of record JAHBCN010015404.1, read on the forward strand.
TTGTAAACTGCTTGACAGTCATATATTTTTTTTTAAACTTTTTAAGATTATTGTCCTGATAATAGGCTACTAGTGGCACATAAAGAACAAACTATAAAATAAATTTGAAACTTGCTTCAATTTTGTGGTTTTCCTTACTTCACAAGGCTACCTCCTTCTTAGACTTTCAGGAACATCTGAGGACCTTCTAACTTGGGTTTACGGTTGTCATTGTCAAGTTAGTGGCGCCCTAGGTATCCGGAGTCAGTTTTTAAACGAACCCCCCACGCCGACTTAGTTGTCGGAGCACAGTGTTGGTAACCGTTGTCTAGAAGGGTAAGGGGAGCTGAAGCAGTTGTGATTAGCAGAAGAGAAATAAAACGCAACACGGTAAAATATCCTTTTAATCCAGACAGCAAAGAAGAATTAGGCGATTCAAAAACAACGGCGATAAAACGGTTTAAAAGTTTAAAACGAGATTAACAAAAAATAGTGAATTAAAAGAACAATATATAAGCTTTATGGAGAATACGAACCTTGGACATAGACATTACAAGGAACATTAAATACGGATAAATCGATAGAAAATAAATCATATTTTTTACCTCATACCGCAGTACTACGAGATCAATCGTTGACTACGAAGTGCCGCGTAGTATTTGACGCAAGCGCAAAAACAGTACAAACATTTCTTTAAATGACATTATTTTACCAGGACCAAGATACAAGACGATCTTTTTTCAATTTTGTTAAGACAGACTAAGAAAAACGTTTAACGCGGACGTTAAAATGATGTATAGGTGTATAGACTTGATCCAGACGAACGTTGCTACCAAAAAATCATATGGCGCGAAAATCAGGAAGAAGAAATGAAAGTTTACGAGCTAAACACAGTAACGTACGGAACATCAAGCGCTCCATTCCAGGCAACACGGTGTTTAAAAGAACTTGCAATCCAAAAAATCAAAATGAATATCCAGCACGTCAAAAATCATAGAAAGGTCATTTTATATGGAGATTTATTAACTGTTTAGATTCAGAAGAAGACTGTATAAAAACGATCATGAAATATCAAAAATCTTATCCTGCAAATTTTGAGTTAAGAAAATGGTCATCAAAAACAAAAACATTTTAAATTATATTTCAAACAACAGCAATAGCCAACATAATTAGTTATATTCCATGATCAAAAGGAGTTAAAAACTTTAGGAATTACTTGGGATGCGAATAGTGATGAATTAAAATATGCAATTAATATAAACCCGTCGAGATAAAATTACAAAACGCTCAATTTTATCAGTAATCGCACAAATTTTTTGACCCTTTGGGTTTAATAGTCCGCAGTAATACGAGCAAAATTAATCATTCAGCAACTATGGCATTTAAAAATTGACTGGGATCAAGAAATTCCCATGAGTTAAAACAAATTTGGGTAGAATTTATCACGCAAATCGAGCATTTAAAAAATATTCAAATAAAAGACATGTTTTGCTACCAAACCGCAAAAAATCGAGCTGAGGATTCGGTGACAGTTCTGAGAAAGCGTACGGTGTGTTGTATACTTAGGATCCATTTCGAATGGCAAGAAAGTAGTTAGATTATTAACGGCAAAATCAAGAGTAGCACCTCTAAAAAAGCAGACGCTCCCAAGACTTGAGCTACTAGCAGCTCATCTGTTAGCAGAAATTGTTAATAAAGTAAAAAATACCCTGGATGTGACTATTTCAAAAACAATTTATTTTACGGATTCAACAATCGTATTATCATGGCTTAGATTAGAACCAAACAATTTAAAAACATTTGTAGCAAACCGCGTATCTAAAATATTAAATTGTCAAAAATTAACGAATGGCAGCATGTCAAAAGCGAGGACAACGCAGCAGATATTATCTCAAGAGGACTTAATCCGAAAGACTTGTGTAATAACGAGTTATGGTTTAGCGGACCAGAAAAAAAAGGAAATAGTAAATGAAACTTTTGAAATTAAATCCAATGCGGAAGACTTACCAGAGTTAAAAAAGTTACCCTTAATCGCACTGCATACACATGAAGTCAAAAATCAAAAAGAAAACAAACTTGACATTTTCCAAAAATTTTCAATTATTCAAAATTGTTAAAGGTTCTAGGTTATGTTCTAAGATTTAAAAGACAATGCCTAAAACGGACCAAATAACGACTAGAAATTTGACAGTTAAGGAACTAAAGAAGCAGAACAAAATTAATTAAATTGCGCAACACGAAGAATTCAAAGAAGAAATTCAAAATTTAAAAAAACAACAAAAATTTAAACAAAAATAGTGAACTTTATAACTTAAATCCCTTTCTAGATGAACAAAATATCTTGCGTGTAGGAGGTAGAATAAAAAAATCTAAATTTATTAAATTTGAACAAAAAACCTATTATTCTACCGTATAAACACAAATTGACGTTCTTAATTATTCTTGACCAGCATTTAAACATTTGCATTCAGGTACCCAGAATTTACTCTCAATCATAAGACTTACATTTTGGCCTATTAAGGGAAAAAACGGTAAAACAAGTTTTAAGATCGTGTTTAAGATGTTATAAGGTTAATCCGAAACCATGCAAGTTTTTAATGGGCGAGCTACCTAGTGAAAGAGTAACTCCAAGTAGACCATTTTCTAATTGCGGGGTAGACTACGCTGGTCCAATTTTAGTAAAACAAGGGTTGTTGCGTAGAAGTCAACCGGTTAAAACGTATATCTGCATATTTGTGTGCTTGCAACTCGTGCTATGCAATAGAATTAGTTCCCGATTTAACAACAAATAGCTTCTTAAATGCTTTAAAGAGATTTTGTGCCAGGCGCGGAAAACCGAGTAATATGTATTCAGACAATGGGTTGAATTTCATTGGTGCCAAAAATTATTTTGTTGATCTTTACAATTTATTAAACGATCGGGCTCACAATGAAAGGGTTACTCGTTTTTTGGCTGATGATCAGATAATCTATCTTATTCCCGCGCGATCGGCTCATATGGGCGGCCTAGGGGAAGCCGCAGTAAAGTCAGCAAAGTATCACCTCAAGCGTATTTTAGGTGATTCTTATTTAACTTTCGAGGAAATGTATACCCTATTGGTGCAAATAGAGGCTTGCTTAAATTCCCGGCCTTTAACCTCTTTATCAGATGATGCCGATGATTTTTTACCTTTAACACCCTCTCATTTCCTAATCGGCAACAACATAGCTGGTCCTCCAGAATACGAATTTCGAAACATGAAAATCACCAGACTTGATAGATATCAGCGACTTCAGGCAATATATCAGCATTTTTGGGAACGATGGTCCCAGGATTATCTCCACCAATTGCAAGTAAGAACAAAATGGAAGCATCATGTTGAACAACACATTAAAATCGACTCGTTAGTTCTGCTAGTCGAAGAAAATTTACCCCCGTTAAAGTGGCCTTTAGCCAGGGTCTCAGAACTACATCCGGGTGCTGACAATATTGTGCGAGTTGTGACAGTTCGTTTACCAAACGGTGGTGTGACAAAGCGAGCAATTTCCAAGGTTTGTGTCTTGCCAATTGATGACGAACCTGATGAAAGAATTTAAAGACTTAAATTAGGCTATAAACCTTAAAAACAGTTTTGGTTCAAGCTTAAAATTTAGTATAGTGTAAAAAAAAAACAGTTTTTTTTTGTTTTAATTTTATAAATTTGAACAAATTTTTATAATTCTTTTTGAAAAGTGGACTTTTCAAGGCGGGCGGCATGTTTAGCCATCGCTATAAAAATTAAACTTAAAGAATTTGAATAAACTTCGACAACGTCGCAAAAGGAAGGAACGTCGCAAGAAAGGAAGAGAGAGACTGAATCGACAATCGACAAGCAAGACGTTAATCGTACAAAATAATAACTCATATGTATTTTTTATTAGAAAATAAAGTAAAATAGTTCAAGTAAGCGTGATTATCATTAAAAAAGGTTGTGTGAGAGGACAGGTGGTCCTTTGAGAAGGTAAAATCAGTTAAAAACCCCCAGTAACCAACACAGGGTGTTCCATTTAAAAAGTTGAAGTTGTCTATTTTTTTTTCATTTTTTATTGCGATATTTTTTTACTGATAATTTAAAAAGATAATATGGAAAAAAAACCTACAATTTTTATAAAAAACATTTTTTTCTGTCTTCAAAAATAAAGGCTCCAGAAGCCACGTAAATATAATCAAAGACCTTGTACAATACCCGCTACTTTTTTTAATTGTTTAGATGTGTGGCTCCACCTACTATTAATCATACAAAAAAATAGAGATATTGACATGACATTAGGGGTGGATAGACTGAAGCTTGGGGCGGCAAATATTATGGGCGCAAAATTTACAATTAATTTAAAAAAAACATTGGTCGTCGATTATAATGATATAATTAATGCTGAACACAAATCTGTAGTCCAAATTGGGTGTTAAACAGCAAAAAAACAAGAAAACCCCAAAAAACCGACACGGTACATTTCGCCGTTGTTAAAACGTAAAGGCGTATCTCAAAAATTGGCAATAATGAGTTAGATACGCCAATAAACAAATATATATGTCCTCCTTGTTGGGATGAAGCTGCGTGACTCAATCTGGAACCGTTTAGCTAATATGGAACCATATAATTTAGCCCTATCTCAAATATGAAGAAAAAATATTTTAACCTATAGGCGTATCTCGACTTACGCCTCTTTTTAACAACTCAAACAAGAACATTACTGGTACTATTAAAGGCGTATCTCACATTTTGCATGTCAGTTCCTGTCTGTACGCGAGTGTTTTTTGACGAAGCATGCAAAATTCAAAAACGCTGTGCGTGATATTAAAAAATCTTCCAAGATTGTAGCTCAAAATAATCCCAACTTGCTTTGTTTGTGTTTTGACCTTCGACAGGTAATTTACTTGCCTTTCTTAAACGACGGTGCTATTTTCTACAAAAGAAGGTTTGGTTGTCTATAATTTAACTTTCTTTAATATAGGTTTTCGAGATTGCTATGGTTTTATGTAGGACAAGTTTGATAGTGGAAGGGAACGCTGCAAAAATATTACGAAAAAAAGTATGATCTGCTGACTTATTCGCATTTGTGGAGGACAAAACCGAAATTCTATCGTAAAGCTCTTCTGTACATGATCATGCAATTGTAGCACGTACAAGAAACAAGCCTTCGCTTGTTCACCACTAATCATTGACAAAGTGAAGGAGACTTAGCTCATAGTGCCATTTCATACGGCTGATAAGTTGTGTGTGCCATTTCAACTTATACCAGTATTTCGACTTGTAAGACAAACGAAACTCCATAAAGTATACCCCTTGGGTTTTAATGATTTCTTGGACTTTAAAACTTTTAGTGACAACCTTAGAGTTCGCTCCATACGAATCGGCGGTGAGGAAAAAACATTTAAATGGACGGACATAGTAAAATTAAGGTCAAGAAGAACTATTTGCATAAAATATTTTTTAAAACGAGCCACTTGGTTCAAAACTATCGATCACTGTCCTTAAAGTGTCAAAGTACCCCTTAATTGAAAAAACAGCCCAATAAGTTAAATAAAGGGCCTTACCCAAAGTATAATAATTTGAAGGCTCTCTACCCAGGAAACACGCCAGTGATAAAGCTATCTGAACAGGTCCACTTCTATAAATCTACTGCCGTTTTTTTTTTTTTTTTGACTAAATAATTTTATTTTTTTTAGCTTTTTTAAGGGTTAGGGTATTTTTTGTTGCAACTCAAAAAAGCTGATTTTGTTCATTTTGTTGTTTTTTTTTTTGTTACCAAACTATAGGATTTTTGTTGTTTAGATAATACTTACACCAATAAGGTAAAAAATGTTTTTTAAATTTCTATTTTTTAAACTCATACTATATTATTTTTCTATTGTTATTTTTTGGTATTTTGGCTCATCGTAAGCATAATATTATTTTATTGCTTCTTAGGTTTTAGTGTTATAACCACTTTAAATTTGGTTTGAAAAAGGTTGTTGAAAATATTAAAATATTTTCATTAACCCCTTTCCATGCTGTTTCCTAGTTTAGAAAAAAAATATAATTTTTTTAATAACTTTTTGTTAATTATTTTGCACCTAAGTTTGAATTTGAGAGTATATACATCTTTATTTAAAAGGGCGTATCTTATTATTTTAGAGGATATAATTTATTATTAGCAACACATACAGGCGTATCTTGAACAAATGGTAAATAATAACAATAAAAATTAAATCAACAACAATTTCAATTGCCTATAGCGTTCTTCAATTATTTATTGATAAAGATAACTGTGAAAAAAAGAATAATTTATGTCTAATAGTTTTTTACCAATACTGCTTTTAAGGTTACCACTTTTCTATTAATTGCTCTACTGTAAAGTTATAAAAAACGAGATACGCCTTTACGGATTTTCAACGACGATTTACCGGCAGAAACCTGCTACCTCGGAATGTTTGGACGACTAAACCTATGAGATACAAAAAAAATTCTAGAGCAAAAAAGAGAAATTTTCAAATTTTTTATAAAAAAGTTAAATTACGACTTTTCTCAATTATTTGATGTTTGTTGGCTTCGGATTCGTGTTCAGCGAAAAAAAAACTACAGAAATTCCTAGTCCAACACCCAGCACACACCACTTCTTTTTTTGTGGGCCTCTGTAATTAAATAATACATAGTTAAAAAAAGACTTATTAGTTTTAACATTTTAATATATATTTTGTTTGTTTTAAAGAATTGGTATTTAATTTTCTGTAGTTTTATTTTTGTTAAATTTGTTTATTAAATTTTTATAAGAATTACTAGTGAAGTTTACATTCTTTTCATGGTAAATTTTTCGTTCTGATATCCAAAAAATATTCACCTTTTAGGGCGGCAAACATATATTAGCCTATGGGCGGCAAAAATTTAAATTCTGCCCTGATTGTTCTATTTTACGGCGGATTTACATATATTTTAAGAAAAATAAAAAAAAACAAAAAATTCGATGTTAATTTTTATTTTAAAATAAAAAAAAATGGTATTTTTCAGGTTTTTTGTCAATAAAATGCATTTATTTAGGTTTAGCAATTTCTATAGTTATTTATTTTATATTTTACGTGTAAAGACAAATAATTTTTAATTTTGTTTCGTAAATATCAATTTTTGGATTTTTTAAATATTAAAAAAACATATCGATAAATTGACATTTTTATTTTTTTTTAACTAATCTATTTTTAATGAACTTAAGGAATAAAAATATTTAACAACCAAAGAAAAAAATAATCATGTTGGTTTTACATCCCAAAAAAGTGGAGCCACACATCTAAACAATTACCCTACTTTTTTGCGAAACAATAAATGCCACAAACAAAAGTTTCATGACCATTTTCGTTTTAAAGATACAGGGTAAAATTAAAAAATGTGCATTTTTTCCATGTATCCTATTAAAAAAAAACGCATTAATATATATTTTTTTACGTAGAATCCAGTGGTAGAACTTGGCAATTTTAATATATTTTTTATTATATATATTTTTTCTGTTTATCTTTTAAACGTAACCACATAGTAAAATGTGTTTCTTCTTGTCATTTAAGTGTGCAATATATGGGATTTTTTTTATTAATTGCACAATCAAAATACAAATATTGCCGAAAGTTAGTGCATGTTCAATAATCATATTAGGTATACTTAAAATGGTTGCAAGTCAAACAGCATACAGGATAGGTCAAAAAATAAAAAAAAAAGTACAAGAGTAAAGTACCCTTATTTTAGAAAATTCAGCAAATTGTTATAAAGAAAAGTTGTTCAAAATTAAAAGTTATGCCTAAATACCAAAACATGGCCTCCTAATTTTTTTGTTTTTTTTTAAACCTTTTAAATTTCTCTTATTTTTTTTTAATATTCACACTAAACACTACCATAAATTATTCAAAATCAAATCAATTTAGCATAACTTTGTTAAAATTCAAGCATATTTGTAACAATAACAATGATTTTTATTTTTTTACGGAATCGCAAACTTCATGTTTGTTGCAACGATATTAAACACAACTTTAAAATTTTGCAAACATTCTCTTTAATAAGGTAAAACATTAGTAATGATAATATGTCCATTAAAAAATGCTTATTGAAAGTAAAAATATTTTATTTTAAATGTTTTTAAAATTAATATACAAACATAAATCCTACTAAAATAATCGCGGACACAAATGAAAATAAAGCAAATAAGTGTTAAAAGTAAACATTATTATTATTTTAATTAATTATGAATTAAAACCCACAACACAAGGTATGCATTATGTAGGCTCTATACGCACCCAAATCTCAAAAACAATAAAGCAATGGTTTGGTTAGTGCCGATGCTATAACTTAACAATTAACAAATCAGAATTAATTTAAATAAAACGAAAAATATTTAAAACGCATAAAAAATAATTTATGTGCAAAAAAATAATCGACGCGTCTCTGTATATATGTCCTTCATTTCGTTCAATGCATCCAACAGTCTAAAGACCATGTCTGTTTAAAATTAACCAAAATTCTGCTAATAGTTGAATAATGAACTTGATTCTCATATGTCTTTTATTGAAAATTTCTGCTGCTTCACGCACATATTTGTTTATAGTTATCTCCACATATTAAAACTAATTCGGCCTTCTTGGCTAACGTTACCTGTCTTAGAAGAGGCATTTGAAATCAAATAAACTTAATAAGCGAAGAATAATTATTATTCAAGAAAGCCAAATTATTGTCACCAAACTGTCATAATGTTTACTTTTAACCCTCATTTGATTTTTTTTTCATGGGTATCCGCGATAATTCTAATAGATTTTTTAATGATGTCTATTACTATTAATTTGTACAGTTTTTATTAAACATTTAAAATAAAAGTTTTGCACTTTAAATGACCCTTTTTTTATATGCATATTATAATTACTAATTTTAATCTTATTAAAGAGATTTTTTGCAAAATTTTACAGTTGTGTTTAATATCGTTGCAACAAACATGAAGTTTGTGATTCCCTAAAAAATTAAAAATCTATGTTAATGTTACAAATATGCTTGAATTTGAACAAAGTTATGCGAAAAAGATTTGATTTTGAATAATTTATAAGAATGTTTAGGGTGAATATGAGGGCGAATATTAAAAAAAAGAGATATTTTTAAGGTTAAAAAAAAAAAAAAATCTTAGGAGGCCATGTGTGGATATTTAAGCATAACTTTTAATTCTGAACCACTTTTCTTTATAACATTTTGCTGAATTTTCTAAAATAAGGGTACTTTACTCTAGTACAATTTTTTTATTTTTTTTGACCTACCCTGTATGCTGTTTGACTTGCAACCATTCTAAGGCCGGCCGCATACATACAACTTTTTACTTGAGCAACTGTTTAGTCGAGTTGCGTGCTTGTGCGATTTTTATGACGACCAAATAGTTTAGTCGCCGAAAGTGCGCATACAGTCAATTCAGTCGCTATCGATTTATGTACTTGTTTAAATAGCCGCAGGACGACGGTTCAGTTGAGCGTATGCGCACTCCAATACATGGCAATACTCATTGAACCGTCGCGATAGTTGCGCGACTGATTAATCAAAAGGCGATCGATGTGGTTTTACGACTAGTCGAACAACTATCTAGTTGCTAATATGCGCACCTACATACGTTTCCATATACTTTTAACGTGCGACTAAACAGTTGCTCGACTAAAAGTTGCATGTATGCTGCCGGCCTAAGTGCACCTAATTTGATTATCAAAGATGCAACAACTTTCGGCAATATTAGTATTTTGATTGTGCAATTAATAAAAAAATCCCATATGTTGCACACTTCCTTATCCAGACTAAAGACTAGTTATCTACGAATACTTTACGCTATTTTTTTTCATTGGTAGTTTGGTGGTCGACGTTATAAAGTACTCATGTTAGATATTTTTTTTAAATGCCAGACATGTGCCAAAATTCGAGGTTAAAGGTTAGCAATGTCATCTTAGACTTCACATTTCTCGTGTTTTTTGATTAATGTACCATGGTAACTTTTAAAACACGTGCGTTTGAAAGTTGAATTTAGATATGCTCAGGCGTACTTTAACTAAGTAGAATAGGGTACCAATAAAAAAATCAATTAATTTCTTGATAACGATACCCCAAGAATATTGCATTACCCACCATATCCTTACTTTAACTATTTTGTACCGACCGATTTTAAGTACCAATTTACACACTGAAAATATGGACAAACTGGGTTTGCGTAAACAGGTCATACAAGAGGCATTAATGTGTTATTAAAAGAAAACGAAATTTCAAAGAAAATAAAAAAACTGTGGTTCTAAGTGCCTTTCATTTTATTATTTCATCTGTCCTAATTTCCGACAATTGCATTACGTACTAGTCTTGACCTTTTTTCTAAAACCAACAAAAACACAAGCGGAAACCGACGTCAGCGTGAATCCGCCGGCGGTGGCTTGGAGCTGTCAATCACCTGTCAAATGTCGACGCGATGCGGGAACCCAGAAGGAACGAATGTGCATATCTGGGATGAAGTGCTGCTTTTAGAATGTCATAGGAAGATGTTCTTTATTTAAATTTGTTTAAGACAATATTCTTCTTGTTTTGGATATTTATTTTAATAAAAATATGTATTTTTGTATTCTAGACTATTTGTTTTCGTATTATTACTATAAAGGATTTACATAAAAAAAACTTTGATAAAAGATTCATAATAAAATTAAAAAATGTTAAATAAATTAATATTATTTTATAAAAAAATGGAGATAGTAAAACCGACATTGTATACATTTTTGGGCCCCAAAAAAACCTGAGAAAGTATGAAGCTATAAAATGTCAAGGAAGAACACCTATCTGTTCATACCCGGTGTGGTAATATTTAATAATATCTGTAAGATCATTATTTTTTCAATAGTAATTAAATTACCCACCAGAGCTGGGACGGATCCTTTAAAAAAGAAATCGATTTACGGATCCGAATCCTCGTACAGGAATCGAATCACCAATACGAATCACGACTCCTTTTTGAAGGAAACAAATAATGGAATCCAGGGAATTGATTCCTATTTTTTGGATCACAATATGGATCATCTTTAGTTTTAATACTGTTACGGACTTTAGTTAGTGTTTAGTTAATAGAAATTTAAAAGGTTAAGAATTATTTTATTTAGGTTAATAATTTATTTAAAATAGGTTACCTTAGTTTTCCCTTTTTCGACGGTCATTGCAGATTAACCTGATGGCGCTGGAGACATCCATTTTACACTTTACATCCTGTAGTATAAGAATTCTTCCAGCTAATTCTAGACTTTTCCAGACTTTTCCATTGTTTTCCACTTTACTATAAAAAGCGCGAAGGAAGTCCGCACGGGTCAGTTTAGTTTTGTCTTTCGAAGAGATAAGAAGTTGACAGACAGTTAAAGGTTAAAGAGTTGTCATAATTACGTTACGTTAAAGTGTTACCGTAGAAACGTTTGTAAAACTGATTTGCAATAAAAAGGTGTTAAACCAGGATCCGTGTTTTTATAGGGGGTGTCACGGAACTACATAATCCAGAGGATAAATCATCCGTCATAGATTTTCGCACGGAGCCCGAGCCACGAAATATAATTTTAGCCTTATTTTAAAGTTCTGTAACTCTTAGCCAAATTAGTTTTTGGTAAATATTATTCAAATTTAAATATGTTATTTCTAAGATCAACGCATGAAACCACCCTTAAATAGAACATTATTTGGAACTGTATTACTTGCGATGCTACTAGGGCCGTTCTTATCAATTTTGGCGCCCTAGGGCCTAGTTAATGATATTCTTAAATAGGATTTTTTAATATTTCATTGCAGTTATAAACAACATTTTTTTGTAAATTGAAGTTTCCGTTAACCTACATTTTATTTTTGGTTAAAATACACGGAGCTTAGGAGTCCATTTACGCTACACCTTAGGGGTTGGGAGAAAGGAAGCGGAGACGGTGGGCGGAGACTAACAAACTCCCACTACCACAATTTTCGTATAGCCGCATTAAAAATATTATATTTTATTTAGGTTCTTCCAAATTCGGTGTATAGATGCGATGTTGTTTCCGATTGCAAGCCTACAGGAGATAACGTTTTTCGGTAACTATTTTTCACTTAAATGACATAAATTATACACCATTTTAAAGGTAAGAAAATAATCTATGCGTCTGCTGTAACGAATTTTTGAAATATGAGTCGAGTTAAAAAAAATAGTATCTAAACATAATCGATTTTAGGGTGACTTTCACTCAAGAAAATATTAAAAACTAAATCCAAATTTGAAAAACTATTACAGCAGAAGCCTAGATTTATGTGTTGGCTTTCATACAGTTTTTGAAAATTATCGCTAACTTATACCGTTTTTATGCCCCGAATCCCAAATTGAATTCAATTTTCGCGGCGCGAATGGACTCTTAAGGATAACAAGAATAGTAATGGAAATTCCTAATAATTTTTTATGATAAGAAATAAAAAAGAAATTGCAATATATTTTTTTATGTTAATAAGTCCAATCAACGATAATACTACTACGGATAGATGGTTCATTTAAATGGGGCGCTCTGAATCAGTTCGGAGATATCAATGCTTCCGTAAATGCGAATATAATTAAGTCGGTAACCCCTGCCCCAGCGAAACGAGGTACGAGACCATGTGTGACGTTGCCAATATCTGTCGCTTGTACCTTATTCGGAATACGAAGTAGCGAAAGCGGGCGGCTAAACGGGTTGTGTATTTTCTAGTCGCGTTTCATCACGCCAATAGTAAAGGCCTGCCGGCAACACTGTTTATCTTTCGTTCAAGGATTGAAATGCACAGCGCGAAAATCTCTCGATGGACATCGGCTCGCGTTAGCCAAAGTCCATTAGGGGTATCACAAATATAGCATTGAATGGTTTATCTTATCCGTAGTAGTATTATCTTTGGTTTAATTTAATTTGCACTACCATATAATACATAACAAAAATAAAATAAAAATAATTTATAATAAAAAAAATACATATTGTAAAAAAGATCGAAAAATATTCTTAACAAACAAACATCCACATATAACTATACTAATTATAATAATTATTATCAGAAATTAAACTGATGTATCAAATAATAAACATCTTCCTCGCTTTGGTTAGAGCAAATTCATTGATTACACAGGTTTACAAAAAAATGTCCTGATTATTTAACCGGACCATGTTTTACCTCATTACGTCAGGAAAACGAGATTTCAAGGTCCTTTAAAGGTCAAAATGGTGATATTTTTGACAGCGTCTCTGCTACAACTTTTTTAGCGACCTACTAACTTGCAGGGTATCTGTGTAGCTCTTGGGTACTTTTTGGACATTAGAAAAAAGCTCAGAATCACACCCAGGACCAGCTCAGAGGGGCTAAAGGCGCCATGGGCGTTCTAACTAGCAAATTTCGATTTCCCTGCCAAGACGTTGAATTTTGATGACGGTCGTTTTTCTGACGTCATGGGGAAAATCTGACCCCGCATTCGGATCCAGCGCCTTTATTTATTTAAAGAAATTCTTTTGAAAATTTAATATTTTATTTTAAGGCGGTTTTTTACAAAGAATTTTAAATAACGTTTGTTTACTCGTCGACCGTGGTTTAAAAATTCCTCATCTTTATGTTCGTTGCGCCCCTTTAGTTACGGGCTATAGCCCAAACAGCCCATAGGGTTAGTATGGCCCTGCATGCTAGATCTTTAAAGGGTTTTTAAATGTAATTTTTGAAATAATCTCAAGCAACTTATGAATGGGACATCTTATTGTAATTTTACAGGAAGTTTTACAAGTATAGTCTGTCTCAAAGTATATCGTTATGACTTTTGACGGACCATACCCCAATAAACCTTTAACGATTTTATTACCTATTGTTATTGGGTAAACCCATTTGTTCATAAAGGCAGGGGTGGGTCAGGTATTTCTTGAGTATTAACCATTAGGCATATAAATATTTTGGCTAATATTTTAGTGGCAGTGTTGGATAATCGTTTTTACTGTGCGTTTCGAAAAAGTTGTTTTACGAGAATATAACTATGTCGCGTCGAAATCATTTTTCATTAGATGCAAAACAGGTTGTGAAAAATGTATATAAAACTTTAATCAGTAGAGGTCTAATTAAACAAGAAGCTTTAAAAGAAACCTGTCTACTTACAAAAACTCCAATATCATCGATAAAGGATATTATTAATAGTGAAGAATTAAACAAAAAAAAAACTTAGTGATTTTCAATCTCACCGTATAGACAATAGTGATCAGGACCTAATAAGAGGAAAAATAATATATTTTCTTTATGAAAGCGGAGTTATTCCTACCCTAAATAAAACATGGTTCGATACACACGACACAGTATTCAAAGGATGGGTTGATTCCAGTCACAACTGTCAGACGAAAGCACCTTCAAATCAAGGAAAACGCATTACCATAAAACACGCTGGTTCAGAAGACGGATTTGTCCCGAACTGCTTGCTGTTGTCTGCAAAGAATATTAAGGATTCTAGCTTGGATTATCATGAGGATACAAGTGCAGAACTTTTTGAAAACTGGTTTCAAAATTATCTTTTAAAAAATATTTCAAACAACAGTGTTATTGTCATGGATAAAGCAAGCTATCACAGACGTCTGCTACACAAAGCACCAGCTTTATCAAGTTCAAATACTGAAATCCAGGAATATTTGTTAGAAAATGATATTTATTTTGAATTCAGTTACAAAAAAACGCAGCTTTTGGAAGTCCTAAATTTAAAATATGTAATTAAAAAACGATATGTATGTGATAATTTGGCTGAACAGGCTGGGCATACTGTCTTACGGCTTCCTCCGTATCACTGTATGTTTAACCCCATTGAGCATTTGTGGAACCAAGTAAAATCAAAGATCAGAGCAGAAAATGTTACACCTACTTTAAGTCCCAGTGTTATAAATTTGATAAAAAATGTAATTACTAACTTGTAAATTCACTACAACACATTATAAAAATTGAGCACTCTTACATTTCTATCCAAAACAATATAAATCCTATTGTAATTAATCTCAATGATGACTCTGATAGTGAAAAAGAATTAGATTTAGATATTTAGATTAAAAATGTATTTATGTATAGATAATGCAGTTATAAATTAATTAAAACTTTGCATATATTTAATTTCTTAATGTAATTTTAAGATTATACTTACCTAAATAAATAATAAATTATAAATCTTTATATTATTAAAGTCCTTCCTTAATGTTCTGTCCTTAAATACCTACCGATCCGCAGTTTTATTGCTGTCGGCAGGTATAATCCATAAATGAAGGCAAGAGCTAACAGGGTATACTTTGAGACAGACTATACCTACCGTTTTAGGCTGGCCGTCCACTGGATGCATTGTCGTAAGACGTAAGACTTACTGGTCGTGTGTAATTGTCCGTATATGTCCAACTAATCCCTCAACATGGAAAGGCGTTAAAAGAAATCGATTGCATAGGTCTTCGATAAGATAACTTCAACCGACTACATCCGACTTTTTGTCAGTATTCTTAAAAATCTTGAACTGATATAGAATATGGATTGCGAAAAGCTAATTAGAATGGTGAGAGAACGGAAACCATTAGAGATGTCCAACGGAAATCGAGGAAATTGTGGATATTTTTGTCTTTTTCTGGTTAATTTATGTCTTAAGTTTGAATTTTCAAAAAACAAATATTCCTCAGATGCATTTCAAAAACACCAGACACAAATGCAAAAATACTATACAAAATGTCGTTCGAAAATAAAAACTAGTCGGTACTAATGGACGACCTAAAGTCGTATACATTCGTACGATCTAAGTCGCCTATATTCTCACGACTACTAAGTCGTACGACTACGTATCCAGTGGACGGCCAGCCTAATAATTTCTCTGGTTGCGGAATATAAAAATGTATTAAAATTTGAAAATTGTTTTTGTAAGACACCCTGAATAGAAAGAATAAAATGTGCCATTTAAAAGTCCGTTAGGGTTATTTCAAGGATAACATATTAAAAAATTATGAAGATAGAGCACTCAAACCTTTTAAAGTAAATGGGAGTAACATTTTTGCCCGTTTTTGGATACCACACTCTATGATTACAAAAAAAAATATGTTTCATTTAAATGTTGTTTTCCTTTATTTTGGCATTTATAAACCGATTTGTCGTAAATTAGAAATATAAGGATTTGATTCCTTTTGGAGTCGGATCATTCCGAAAAGAAATCGATTTCGGATCAGTAACAGGGGCAACTGTTGGAAGAGGAAGATTAATAGGAGGACCAAGCTGGGGCGAAATTTTTGAATAGTTCGGCTTTTCCTTTAGAGGTGGATACAATTCCATCTTCAAGATTTGGGGTGGAAAAGTATGTTGTATATAGATCATTGGTAGGTAATACGTTTTATGCATACCACCCAAGCCATTAAAATGGACATTATTTCCGATTCAGAGGAACGAGTTTACCTAAAAACGATATTTTAGTTTACCTAAAAACAAGTATTAAAATTGTAAACTACGGCTAGTCCTTTGGAATAGTACAAAAAAGGTTTTTAAAAATAAAACATCACTTTTTTTAACAACTGATATTTTATTGTCTATAATGTGAAAACAAAAACAGTGTATAAATCGCTCAGATTTATAAAATAAATCTTATAGTAATATATTATAGTTTTCTTATAGATTTAAGCAGTATTTATATTCTACTAAGAACTTTGAAATATATAAAAAATCACATTACTGCAAAAAATTAACTGGTTAAAAATTAGAACAAAATATGAAAAAACATTTTTTTTATATTTAAAAGGTACAAATGTTAAGATATTTAACATCTTATATTCAAGAAGTACAAAGGTTACAATACTTTTTATTTTAACCTTTATATAATGAAAACACAAAATATTAAATATGGTATATTTGTACCCCATTTATTATACTTTAAAATGGTTTATTAAAAATTACTTTTTAGGTGAAAAAATGTTACAACATCATTTTTGGTAATTTTTAAGGTTAAGATTACTAACTTATCTAGATCTCATTTTAGTTTTATTCTATTTGCATTGCAAAATTTTTTTTCTTAAAATTAATAAATGCACATAGGTACTGATATTATAAAAAAAATCTAAATCATTCAGGAAAGTATTATAGGTTTTGGTTATAACACGGGTAAATCTTTAAAAAAAAACTCTTCAAATCAAAAAGATTTTGGAAAATGAATCGAGATAAAACCCTTTTTTTTCATTCTCTTTAGAAACAAAAAAACTATATTGTGGGGGAAAGGGGGTATTGGATCCTACAAAAGCGGGTTTTTTTTCCCCCCTTTTTTTTTTTGTTTGTTTTTTTTGGGTTACTCGCCTTTTTTTTTTTTTGGGAAAAAGGAACCCTCTTGGTCCGGGCCCCGGGGATGCGGGGTGACCCCGGCCAGCCCTATGGACCCCCATGAACTTGCAGATCGCCTGCAACGAAAAAACCCCCAAAAAAAAACCCCAAAAAAAAAAAAAATATTAATATATTTCGGTGGCAAATCGGCCACCGTTATCAAATTGAAACTAAAACAAAAAATTAAACTAAATTTTTTAAAAAATTTTAGGGGGGAAAACTTAGGAAATTCTGATAGCTTTTGAACTTTTAATGACAAAACGTAATTAAAAATTCAAAAGCTCAAACAAGTTTTTAGACCCCAAAATTTCTTAAAAATTTTGTTTAATTTTTTTTTTTTAGTTTCAATCTTTCAGCCCAAACCAAACGTAATTTATTTGTGTTTTAGGTTTTGGGGTTTTGGCGTCTGGTTAGGGGGATGCCGGGGGTCAGGCCCCCCGGACGGGAAAGGGGGCCGGTAAAAAACCAAATAAAAAAAAACAAACTAAAACATGGATCCACCACAAAACTATAGAACATATTTCCCATTTTTTCACCCTCTATACTTCCCAAACATAAAATTATTTAAAAAACGTTTTTTTTTTCCATTTTAAATGGTTCATATTGGTTATTTGGGCCACTAAATTTGAATATATTACTAGAAATTACATTTGGAAGCTTAGAAGGACTAAATTTATCCTTTTTTCCCCTACACTCCTCAAACATACATTTTGCTAAAAAAATTTTTTTCCCTTTTTAATGGGGAAAAAAGGTTTTTTTGGGGCACACATATATATATATATATATATATATATATATATATATATATATATATATATATATATATATATATATATATATATATATATATATATATATATTTTTTTAAAAATATAAAATTTTAAAAAAGAGGGCTTTTAAAACCCTTTTTTTTTCCACCACATAAAAATAAATTTTTTAAAAAAAAATTTTTAATTTTTAACGGTACATGTGGGTTTTTTTTGGGGGAGATTTAAAAAAATTGATTCAATTAATTGGGGAAAAAAAAGGGCCCAAAAATAGCTTTTAACATTTTGTAAATTTTTAACCGCCTGATCGAAAATGTATTTTTGTAATTTTAACCCCTTTTTACTTATTTTTTTAAAAAAGTTTTATTTTTTGTTTTGGGAAAATATTTTCTTTAAATTAAAAGTCATAGATTAAAAGTCATTTTTTTAACTGCTGTTAAAAAAACTTATCAGAACAAAACCGTTATACCTCCTAAATTTTACTAAGCAAAAACTGATAAACGTTGACAACGCACGTCAAAAGACTACGATCGAGTCAAAAAAGTGTAACAATTTAAAATTAAGTATATTTATCTAAACGATATTTTAACAATATTTAACTAATTTTTATTAAATAATAGTCCTTTTTTAAAGTATTTGACAAAAATATATCACTAAAATATAAATTTTTTTAGACTTATTGCACGTATTTAGCTAATTTTTGAGGGGTTTTTTTTAATTTCTTTTGCGTATAGTGATCATTTGTCGTTATTTTGGGATGAAAAATATAAATAAAATTTTTAAAAACCAGAAAAGAGCGTTCCATATGACAGATATTTTCTTTTAAAAAATTTTTGGCACATACCGCGTTGAAAATTGTTAGGACAGTTAACATACCGGGTTTTTTTTTGGCGAAAGGGGAACGTAGGGAAGGGGTTATGAGTCAGTATCTGTTATTATTTTTTACCCCTATTTTCCCCTATCGCACTAGGAGAGGGGTTAATAATGGTTATGTCAAGGTCAAATTAAATAATGGGGGATTCCCGGGTTTTATTTGTTTTGGGTTTTTGAATGTTTTTTTTTCTATGGTTTAACAACTATTTAGATTGCGGATTTTTTTTATTTAGTAATTAATTCCCAAATGGATAAATAAGTCCAATAGTCCCGTTAAAACTGCACTGCTGCCACCAAAAAAATAATACTACTAGGAACACGGATAAGATGAACCATTCAATGCTATATTTTTTAACCCCTAAAGGACTTTGGCTAACGCAGCCCATGTCCATCGAGAGATTTTCGCGCTATCCTTGAACGAAAGTTAAACAGGTTGCCCGGGAGGCCCACCTTTGGGGATGAAACCGACTAGAAAATACACATCCTTTACCCCCTTTGCTACTTCGGGTTCCCAATAAGTGGGAAACATTTCAATGTCGACGGTTTGTTCCCGCGGGGCGGGTTACCGACTTAATTTTATTTGCATTTGGAAGGAAATTGATATCTCGAACTGATTCAAAACGCCCCCTTTAAATGAACCATCAAATTTTAGTAGTATTTCTTTCCCAGCTCAGCGGGTTCAAGCATTTTTTTACCTTAAAAAATCGTGATAAACGTTTTTTTATTATCACTAGAAACTATTAATTTTAAAATAAAAGGGATATAACCAAAATTGATAGTCCAATAAAACTACGTCGGTTTTTTTTAAAATTTTTTAGCCCTTTTTGTTTTTAAAATATTAAGATTTAAATTTTAAATAAAAAAAGCAAATATCTCCAAAAAATAAAAAAGTTACAAAAATTAATTTAAAAAAAAATTGCCTTTTATAACCTTTTTAAAAAAATTATATAGCATTTTTTTTAAAATAAGTAATAAAAAAGATATAACAAAAATTGATTTTGCCTTAAAAATTTCGCTAATAACAATATTTTTAAGAATACCCGTTTATCCCTTAAAAATTATTTTAAAATGTTCCATTTATTGAATAAAAAAAACTAATAAAATGTGCCTCGAGGTAATGGGGGGTAACCCGGGGGGGGAATTTTTTTTAATTTTTTTGTCCAACAACTGTACCCCCAATCTATTAAAAATTTAACTAAAAAAAAATTTAAACTTTTTACAAAAAATAAAAAAAAAAAGTGCCTGGGTGTTTATATACTTGACAGAACGCTTAACATTTCTGAGCTCATCGTTAAATTTTTTAAAATTATTTTTAATTTTTTTTTAAAAAATTTTAAAAAACCCAAAAATTTTTTAACATAAAAAAAAAAATTTTAGATAATTTGACATTAAATTTTAAAACATTTTTTTTTTTTAAGCTACCACTTTTTTTAGGCTTAAAGCCATTTTTTTTTGAATTATAGTATTTTCCCCTTTATTTACTACTTTAAAAAATAATTAAATTAAAGTTTAAACATTCAACTGAAAAAAAAAATATAAAAAAATTTTATTTAAAAAAATAATTTAAAAATTTTTCAAGTCATTCTAAAAGAATTATTAAATTTTTATTTAACGATAATAAAAAAAATTCACAGATAGAAAGCTCTTATCAATGTTTTTTTAATTAAATAAAGTTTAAATTTATGTTTGTTAAATTCCAAGTCGATCGGAATGGGACGGTTACTGGGCCAAA